>VCRD01000940.1:35243-95728 GCA_006783055.1 Trinorchestia longiramus
TCATTTGTTTCCCCATGTATATTTAACGTTCATTGCGTGTTGTGAATGTTTATGTATACCCGTAGGTACTGCTGTTCTATCATCTATGATACTATGCATAGAATACCTACCACTTAAGGATTTTATGATAAGGCATTTTTAAAAACCAATGATGTTACATTTTTGATGTCCCAACTTTATTGGAAATATACGTTTTTGTTTTGTTTGTTGTTATTTCTCCCAGGATTACTGAACAAGTTCGGTGAAGGTACTGCGTCAAATTTTATCATAAACTAAAAGATTATCAAACGGAACAATTTGTAAAAACCAGCAAGTGTTTGAAGACGATGTTATGAGAGTAATAAAAACGAAGTTGTTCGACCAAATCAAAAAAGGCTGCACATCGGTGGAAGTGGCATGCGTTCTGGGAGACCACACACCTCTTCGAATCAAGCTGTTACTAATAAGGGAAAAATCTGAGAATGGGAGGTTTTCATTTCACCGTACGGAATCATCATGCAATTTTACGTGAAGATTGTATCATGTGCAGAGTGGCTGTGAAATTCGTACCCAAGTTTCTGCCTGTAAAACAGAAAGAATTCCTTCTTGCGGTCGCATAGACCTGCAAGACACTGCCGACGGTGAACCTGTGTGTCTGAACGCCGCCATAACTTGAGATGAGTCATGGGTGTACGGGCACGACCTGGAAACAAAAGCATAGACAGTTATAACTGCACCCTATTAAGAGGTCAACATGCAACGACTGGCACAATGGAATGCAGAAAACAAATTACGCTTGCAACTGTCAAAATTCACTGCGCACAGCGAACTTCAATATTTGCCTTATCATAATTACTGTAAGTGGGAAAATTCCAGGTCGGACACTTTTTGAACAAATCTTTAATATGAATATTACTCCTCAAAAGGAATCCGACTTAGCAGTCGTAATCATGAGTACATACTTGAGAAAATTATTGGTAGAAATCAGGACTACACAGAAATTCACGTTCACTCTACAAACTTTGTTATTCGACCAAAGTCTTATGAGCAGAGTTCCGGGATCGCCGCTGGAATATGTACATATGCAAGTGTGCGGAACATATGTATACGCGTACACTGTCAGATCGAAAAAACGTCATAGTTAAAACGATTGTGTATGATCATGAAACTTTCTCCCAAAATGACATTCGAGAATGCCTCCAAATGAAATTCAATGTTTCTATGGAACGAAGTTCTATCTTCTTTCTTACCTACTGAAATCAGGCTATCATCCAGTGAGTTTTATTTTACTATCTTCATAACCATTAGAAAGAAATGAATCCCAAGCAAACGTCCATGTATAATTCTAAAAATGCAAAACAAATTACTTATTTTTGTGGATTACGGCCACATTGTAGTTGTAAATTTACTTGTCTGCTGTTTGAGACTCGTGGGTTATTATCAATTAATGACTTGATTTGGTCATCATCTGTGGTGGATGGTCTGCCTCATCGTTCTTTATCAACAAGGCTACAATCTCCAGTTCGAAACTTCGCGAACTACTTCCGTACAGTTCTTTCGGATACAGAATCATTACCGTAAACTGTGCATATTTCTTTGGTTGCTTGTGAGGCATTTTTCCCTTAATGAAAAAAGAAAAGCATTAAGTGCCAAAAATGAATCTTTTTATCGCTCATTTTAAAGGGTCAAAGAATTAACACAAATTATAGGATCGTAAACTTTCTTCCATGAAAAGATAGTTTAAACTGTTCTCTAAATGGAAGTGTAGTCCTATGCTCTGGACTCAAACATGTTCTAAAATAAGTCGAAAGATGAACTACTAAAAATCGGCACGAACTTTCCGGACAACCCAATAGATCAACAAAAATACAGGGTGTCTCAAAAAAAATGTACTCACCCTTTAACCGTTGCTAACATGCTGTCTTCTTTGTGTTGCAGGTGTGAGGTTCGAACCTTTGCGAACATGATTAAATGTGATTAAAGAATCATGTTCGCAAAGGTCCGAACCTCACACCAGCAAGACAAAGAAGAAAGCATGTTAGCAACGGTTAAAGGGTGAGTACATTTTTTGAGACACCCTGTATTTTCTATGATCGGAAGAAAGTAATTTTTTGGAATCTTGAAATCAAATTATAAAACTTGTCAAAAAGGAGAAAATAAACATCATTGTTCACGTGTTATCTGAAACATTGAGACTTATGACAAAATTTGTAAGAAGGCTATCAGAAATTGATGGCAAAATGTTTCACGAAACGTAAGAAAAATCTCACGCTAAGAAAAAATAATTGTTGGAATGTTTCCTTAACTTCATCAGTCACATCTTACTAATTTTGTGGAAGAAAATCATAAACGACAAATATAAGTTTTAATTAGCACTAATTTCTGTTCTATACAAACAATAGGTGGAAGTATTTTATTTTGAATGAACTAAGAGAGAACGATGCATTTTAGTTACATATGCCAACAATTTTGAAAGTGCATTTGAGACTTCTATCATAACAGTTCTATATTGGTGGATGAATACCTAGGAGATGGTTTGGTAGGAAGAGAACTATGGTGTAACCTCTTGAGACCATTTTCTTTTAGTTTGCCTTTTGTCAGTGAATTCTAGAGCATTCCTACACAAGACCAGCAGTAATATGCAAGCATAGTTTCGTTCCAATGGCTCTGATTTCTTTGTTCCAATATAGAAATATTTTATAGAATATTTCTCCATGTTCATCATTGACATCTCAATGACTCGAAGGGAAAAAATCTTGGTGGCAGTGGTTCAGATAGATTCTAGAAGACATGTTACATCTGAGTCAGTGGTATTTTTTTAGAAGTACTGTCACCAATTGACTGTATAATAGTTGTCATCTCTTTTGTTACCTAGGTGTCAATGTACAACTACTTTTAAGGGTTCCCAAGTTTCCTTCTCTTTCTCCTTAAAAATTCGGAAATCGCAATACGTACATGAGCTGACGTCCAATAAAGGAGTACTGAAATATTCTTCTTCTACAATTATGAGACAGGTAATTCAAGTGAGACTAGGGAGCTATACGGTCACAAATACACTAACGATTTGTCATATAAGATACAGAGAATCTGCTTCAATTTGTGAAGGGTCTCAATAGTTGGAACGGAGAGCTGTGAAAAACTGTGACGGGGTCTGATAAATTTAGATTTTTAGGTTCCGAAACTAAGCGAGAGAGAGCGAGACTAAGATCGCATGAACTATTGCATTCTTCTGGCTGATTAGGAGAACTTCCAGACGTATAGGCATCTGGGCCTGTTCTAAATTGTCTGGCTTAGGGTCTGCTAATTAATTTGTGCATCAGAGTTATATCAGTTCAAAAATGTTAAAACTTGTACATGATCGATCACACTTTCAAATATTAGTTGTTTTTGCAGGTTTTATCTTTTCTAAAACGACTCCGCAAGTATACAATGCACTCACATATAACATAAATGATTCAGGAAAAAATGAGCATTTTCCCTCTCCTGCTTAGAGGCCATTGAAGTATCTTTATTCAAATTCCATAAAAATATTGATTCAACTGGGGTAAAGCAGATAAGTTTCAACGCCGGTTTCATCTTCCCTGGAGAGTCTTGAACAGAGGTTACTCGCATTGGATCAAAGATTAGCAGTCGCTTACAATCTTCAACATCTAAGAAAATGCACAACTTAGAAAATTTGGATCGTAATTTTCTTAATATGTGATTAACAGAGTTTAGAAATGCAAATGTTATTACTTCAATATAATGTTAGATCCCTTTTGTCGGAGTTTTGGCGAAGATTGACAGAAAATAGTAGTGGATAAAACTGTTTGTAGGTCCCGGGATCATGCAACTGAACACATCTTCTTATTCCATGATATATATGGGTGTACATACATACTATTCTCTCAAAAATTATTAAAGTGACTCATGTTGGCTGCTTGAGAGAGTCTGCCCGTAGGTGTTCCGGCTGAGCTCAAATTCTGAAATAAATATGAATTATGAAGTCAGTTATCTTCTTAGAAAATTCAAAACAAATCCTAGGGTTTCAGATGTTCATCTGACCTATTTACACTGACTGGAATTTGTAACGTTATACTCTGTTGCAAGCTAACATGGGGTTCAATTTTCTACTTGTAGATATTATACTTATAAATTAAGTGGACGTGTCAAGTCGGTTGCTTTTAAACATTTACTCTTTTCATAATTCGCATTTTCTCTTATAGATTTTTGTCCTTACCTCACTTTAGTTCACCGCAGTTTATAAAAAGTTTCATGTTATGCTGATCTGCATATGAAATCTGCCCATCTTCATGAAAACTTCCTCCCTAATCCTAATTAAAGAACGATCATTTCATTCTTGACCGACGGAATTTTCTCCAACAATTCCTTTGTCCTGAGTAATGACATGCGAAATTCCGATTTACATTGATACGTTTCACTGTTTTAGGGATCTAAGCAGATTTTTTGTTGAAGCATGTCGGTATCCGGAAGACATTTGATTTGAAGATTACTAAATGCTCTCGTTGCGTTATTGAACGGGTCGTTTGTTTAACTCCCGTGCATTTACCGAAATATAGTACAACCTACGTACGAAGTTAGAGCAGAGAAATAATTAGTATTGATCAATTTATAATACACCCTCTATTAGGTCATGTTTAGGATTTTGCATTCAGGAATTAATAGATATTCATTCCTAATCTGAAATTCTCTTTCCTCAGGTTACAGATAAATTGCACTGTTCACGTGATATTTAGATAGTTTGTTGATATTTAAATTTTTGTTGTTGCTTCTCCGCTGAAAATTTTTTTAAATTTTTTAATCTTGCATCGGCTCTCGATATTTATGATGATCGGCTTTGTTCATTATGTACAAGTGTCAGAATAGCTGTTAAAAAAGACTCAGGGCTCGAGAAAATCAAATACTAACTTGTAAGATTAATTTCGTTAACATCTCTGCCAACGCTAAAATCATTGGGAGAAGAAGCTCTTAAATCATAAAAATGTTTGTTCTACTCTGCAGTTTTTCCCGTTTATTGTATGGTCACTGAAAAGTTTTATCATCATTGGCGAGTAAAAAGATATATCCCAGATATAAAAAGATGTGACAGTCTTTTAAAAGAATTGTTTGATCGATAGCCCCACGTTGGGAACAATGGAAACCAGCTAAACTTTGCTGATGGTAGATATCGTAGTCGTTGCTAAAACTTTATCCTCTGTTTGTCGCTAGAATTGTAGAAGACTTAGAGGCTCTGACAGTTTAATCATAAATCTCATAGAAGCCATGTTATTCTCCTTTTGAAAGTTATACAATTTTTTATTCAGGAAACTAAGCATGAAAAATAACACATGATGGGGTCAAATGAACTTACAATGTCAAATCATTCATCTCCAGGAAAAATGAAAAACTATTCTATACAAAGGTAAAACAGTTTTATCATTCTACATGATCACATTGGAAACTGCTAGTTCCAGTGTTCAAAAATTGTTGGAAATTTTCAGCTATCACACGCTATTTCCATATACTTACTGATGAAGTGTGGTGTTATTACTCGAGTTTTTAATAAATAACATAGAATATGACGAGAGGAAATAGCCTAGTAGTCCATTCTTACGTTGCTACCTGAGTCTAAAGCCCGCTACATTTAAGGCATCAATCGCCTACCCTAATCTCAATCACGAACAGGCAACTCAGTTAAATATATGACCTTGAATCATACGCAGGCTCTAGGATTGAAGTAGGATAGGAGAAAGATGGGTAATTGTTATGCTCACAGTCGTCCATTTCGACCTGGCTCACATCACACTGTAATTATGTACATGTCCCTTGCTACACAACACATGTATGACTACCGACACACAAAAATATGATTTGTGATATGCAACAAGTATACGACACTTATACATACATTATATTGCTCCCGATACACTGCTATTACATGATTTGAGATATAAAATAATCACGTCTTGTGGTAGACAATTGTTACACGACTGAATGTACACAGAAAGTCAATAAGTTGTGAAACACACTTCGAGTACGTTAACCTTGGTGTACATTTAGTTGACTTGCACAGCACAATAATTGCATGAATCACAGTATATGATAACTATGTAACTCATAATACACCCCACTCGTATGTTTTGTACACAAAAGCACAAAACAAAATTCATCATTTCTAATGTTCATATCAATAGTAAGACAACATGATCATGGAACTCCTGATAAATATTAAATGTATGGCTCGTGGTACATGATGTGTGTAACCAGCTATAATCTTCTTTCCAGGTAAAACTGCCTCAACTTGGAACCGGCTGCTCAAAAACATAGTTTTTGCTGACACTGTGAACACATTCAAAAATTGTCTAGACAAATATTTGATTATGAGCCCCTCACTATTATAACGTACTAATTCTATGTCCCTAACTGCAAGGACCAGTGTACGATTGTGATGATTGTGTGTGACTGAAATGCCTTTGCGTGAGTTAAGTAAGTGTACAGGACTGAACTGACTCACGTGATTAAGGTGTATGGGCATGATTGATGCCTTTACTTTAGACGCCATGAAACTTGTGTATCAAACCAAGAATGGGCCAAACAACTCGTTTCTATTGTCTTATTCTATACTATTCTTTTCTACTTTACAGTAAATAAACAAGACTCACTATACACAGTAATTTAGCGCTCGCGGTCACGATGTTGTCAAACTTTCCGTACGTGGTAGTGAAAGACTATCAAAGTGTGACACAAGTTTGTGAATATCTTTTCAGCAAAATATTTACAGTAATTCAAGGAAATGTCTTTCCCATTCATGTACATTACATGTGTCATGCTTATTTCGTACCACAATCTGTATGAACATCAAATCAAAATGAAGACCCGACAAACAAACGATTAATACTTAGTGGCTCTAAAAACCGTCTCCTATTTTGATAGTCTTCAGTCACGACTAATTTGCTGGGATGAATCATAATTTGACCAGTGGCATTCTTCAATAATTTATTTTAGTCCTATGTTTTAAATGTGGCATTCATACGAATGGGTGAAATGACATAGACGGCGAATACAAATGAATGATAGATGAGCAATAATTTGTTCCGTCAAAAAATACATATATTGGTGCGTGTAGGGTTGCGTGAAATTTCTGCCATAACTAGTGTGTAGTAAATTAGAATATATAATTATGGTATTACAGTTAATAACGTCTTCCTGTTCATTCAAGGGTTGAATTCAAGATGGCCACCCAACACCCCCTCCTACCCCTACCTCCCTTAGATCTAAGTAGTTCTTGAGGAATAGCGCAAATTTGTCTGAGACGTCCTGATGAACAGACACGATATTAGTTTTTATAGCTTCCCTGATCGTGCCCTTGATTTCAATGTTAGTTTTTGGCCTCCCTCTCTCCCCCCCCCGTATGCATACAGCTCCTGAGATAGCTCTAATGAAAAAAACTGGGGCTCTTTTAGTTTACATTTGAACACATTTAAAGTATAAGTGCTTGCTCCGTCATGCTAAAACCAGAACTTTTCCGTAGGCGATCAATAGAGGGATTGTAACTCATTCTACAACAGCTTATTCTGAAAGACTGATTTTATTTGCATCGAGAGTGTTACAAACTTTACCGAACTGACTAAACCACGCTTTCGATCAGCTCGTGAGTGCGCTCCCTGAGACGTTCCGAGTCGCTTGGACGGTTTTCGATTGCTTCATTGAGGTTCTCCGTGGTTTCATACTTCTTGGAATGGCTTACCCATTCCTGAATTGTGCTTTTTGCTAGGTCCGTCCACCTTCCAACTGATGTATGGATGGAAGCCTCATGGATGATCTTAAACGAGCCAGTCTATTAATGATGTATGACGCAACACATAATTTGTCCTCGTTTCAACAGCGGTCTAATTGTCTTTACAGGCGTTGTTTCAGCTGAATCAAATGAATTAACGGCAACAAGTAAACAAATGTCGGTGATATTGCACAAAGTGTGCTCGAAGCCTGTATTTTCAGATCATCCGAATGAGATACTACAGTTTATCATGTGCAAAATTGTAGGCATGATTTATGAACATTTATTTTCCTACAAAAAACTTTATTTTCTTAATGCTTCCAACAGAGGTTGACAATGAGGGAGCTATGAAGTGTAAAAAACATTTTCCTATTTTTAAATGAGTAAGAAAACTTTTCCTAACTACAGTATGCTTGTTCGTGTTTATACTAGGACTTTTGGAGCCAAACAATTAGTCACTATTTGCCGATTGACCATGGATAAACTGATAATTACTCGTGCTCATCCTACCTAGCGATACTGAAACGGTTTTTCAAAGTGTTCTTCAGATTGAAGAAGGTATTAGGGTAATCCTCTTAGAGATGTTGGGACTGTCATATTTGTATTGTGTTTTATCTTTTTGGTTTCTAAAAAATGAAATTTCAGAACTATTGCAATGGTATGCTGGTTAGAACGTTCACTGTATCGTCTTCCTCTTCCATAGTTCGTAACAGCATTGTTTCTTGTATGACAGGATTGTTCAGTCTCATTTTTGGTAAAATGATGATTCACACAAATTATTGTACTGTTACCTCTCCAGGCAGAAACAACATTCAGAACACCGACATTACCTGGGAAACGCTTGAAATTGAGTGAAGATATTCAACACAAAGTTATATTATGTGGTTTTACAGAATTTCACATCAATCGTGCTTCACCACATGAACTGTAACATTATTCGTTTATTACGATTACCACTTTTCAATTGGCATGCAAACTTATCAACGGAGGTTTACGTATATGTGAATTAGAAACTATTCTAACTGTATTCAATTTTCTGATTTTTTTCATACAATGAAGCTAGATCAGACTGATTCTCATTTAATTGTTGATTTTATTTAGTAAATAACGTGCTATAACCTGAATCAAGAAGGTAATTCAATAAAATTATCAAGTATATAAAGTGGGTTATCGATAGTTATCGATCAATTGTATCTCATCAAAATAGCCAGCAAATCACTTGTGACATAGAAACTTGCGTAAGAACTGCATTATTACTCAGAATGGAAGTAAAATTATGGAGAAAGATTCATTTTTTAAACTAGAAACAAAAATTTTGCTCTCACTTCGGTAATTCACCGCTAAATTTTCAATCGAATTGTGCATCTTTCGCTTTGATTTTTACTGCTGCATTCTTATGATGATTCTTTGCATTCTAGCTTTCCTTGTGAAGTTCAAGATCATTTACCATTTCGTTGACTTCCTTGCATAAATAAACAAAATAAGCAATAGTATGATGAAAGTATGTTTCAACGTATATGAAGCAGCGGAAATTGAATAATTTCTCTATCATAAACAACAGGTGACACGCTAATAACTTATATACCGATATGTGAGTTATCAGAGCAGAATGGATTTTTGGGGGGTTATTGTGCTTCTTTTTTACTCTAACGACAGAAATTTTCAGTTTTTTGACTCCAGTAAACTTGAATTCTAAATTGTCCATTTGTCTATGGATAAACAGTAGTAATCTTTTTCGTTCACCTAATTTTGAGTTGTAGGAAAACCATTAGCAGATATTGTTTGTATGAATCTTGTAGGTGCAGTAAATCAGGAAATAACCAATGCACTGTCAAAATTGTATTGTGGAAATGATGCGTGAAAAAACTATGAGAGATAAATTTCGTTATTTTCCAACACACTCAAGAGCATGAAAAAAGCGAACCTCGTCTTTTCCTTATTTAGAAGTCTAAATTATGAAATTTTTATGATATGATGCAATTAATTATTTCTAAAAACTCTGCAGATGATGTAAACTGTAGTCTGACAATATAAAATTAGCTTCTAATTATCAAGCATGTATTTCTAATCGAGTGTAAACATAAGGAAAATATTATCAACGATCATCTGCAGGCAATGTTTTTATATTATTAATCAAACCCTTTACAGCAAATTCTTTCGAGCTTCCTTGACAACCTTTGAGTAGATATTGGCAAGTAGATAAACTGACAAAAGTACATTTTTTGCATTTTTTACATAGTACATATACATTTTTTCATCTGTAAGCTTAACTCCGTTGGGTGTGCTGAAGGACTCAAACAGATATAAACTAATGATTCTTGCTACATTAAACGTGATGTCTTTCATCTGAGGGCTTTGCACTGAGAGACCGAGATTGGCCTTTCGTCCTGTTTCCTTTGTCAGCCTTGTTCATTATTGGCTGATTGGCGATCGTTGGTAATAACTGCAGTTCGAAAGTTAGTTTTTCAGGTTTCGTGAAGGAAAAAACCTTTCTACTTGAGAGCTTTTTACTCCGTTTCCATTCTAGACCAACAATCGAATATTTATCATTTAGGACATCAAGAAATCACTGACTCAAATTCACACCTCTGACCCATCATTGGTACCAGTGGTGTGTTTTTTCATTAACTTAGTCATTCGTTTTGTGCTACTTTCAATCAAGTTGATGGACGTTTTAAAATTTTCTCCTCTGCAATCATTTCTGTTGTATGATATATGGTATGTTACTCCAGACTGCAAAGTGATCCTTGTCGGCTATGTCTATGGTAAATTTACCTCCGACTCGTGTTTAAACAATCAATTGACGAGCAAATAGTAGCCGATTTTTATTTCGAAAAGATCTGTTTTAGAAACGATAGGAGTACAGTATTATGTATCATATACATGTGTATTGATCTATCGATGTATTTGAGCGAGTTATTCTGCTAGGCAGTTTTAGCATTGACTGTGTATTTACTATTTTCATTACGTTTTGAAATGTGACGTGGTGTCTCAACGAGAAGACAGGAAAGTTTGTATGACATTTAAACCCTGTCATGAATGTTTTTGAGGATTTTTACCGGGTCTCCCACTTGTAAGCATGACCATTTGTACTTTAATTGTATCTCGTTCCCACTAAATCTAACTCACGTGTCACCATCAAATGTTAGTAATGGCTTTTTAATACTTACGGTATAAATTGGTTACCCAAAGTGTTATGTACATCACAAAGCTGTCTGTTTTTTGGTTATATGTTCTTCGAAAATTATAAATTTGTTACTATGTACGCATACCAGCTTGATCAACATCCATGTAACGTCTGTTATTACTGTCGAATGTATGTGTATTACAAAATAATGAACCACATTACTTAGTTAGATCTGCTGTTCTTTGTTCCTAAAATTAATTTTCATTTTGAAGAACATCACTTAGAGCATTGCCAAACGTTCATCAAGAAACAAAATGAGCTTAGATGCCAACTGCACTTACGTTACATCATGGTTTACTAGAATAAAATGTGGCAACAAGATTAAGCGAATTGGGCCATTCTTAGGCTGCTACCCAAGCCACATATCATCTAAAGTGTAAACATCAATCACGCACAGGAACTTTGATCACCCAAATAAATCACAAACGGCCCCAAGTGTGAAAAGGGATGGAAGGAAAGGGAGAAGGAGTAACAGTGATCCTCTCAATCATCCATTTTTAAGTAATAATTACCTGACGAACATTGCAAAAATGTATAAATTTTGACATACAATAGTAATATGACTCTGGTCGAACAATATTTACAGTAGCACTTTAAAATAAAGTTGTAATTGTGAGTATAGTGCATAATTTACAGCTGATAAATAAGCAGGAATGAAAAAAATGATGTTCTAATGAAACTCCGCTAAACAAATAACCATCATTGTAAGGTGTTACTGTGTGTGACACGCTGTACGAATAAATAGGACTCGTGAGTTGAAATTATAGTACATTTCACAATACGCACAATCTGAGTGACGACTTATACATGATTCGTGTTGAAAAATAATTACGTGACTCGTGATCCCAATAACTACATATGACTAGTAGGAATAACCAAACCGAATTGTTCAAAATAATGGTATAAATCATGACTTACATAATTATATTGTATGACTTGTGATACGCAAACTCTTGCTGTTCACAAAGATTCCATGGGTTATGATACAAATTGATTACATAACCCATGGAATACAAGATCTGTATGACTGGTTGTACACAAGAAGTATGTGCACGTTATACTGACCACAACAAAGGAGTTATAATTATATCACAAATCAGTGTTCTATAATACTAGGAGGCTTCTTCTCCAATGTATCCTAATTCGATTTTTGAATGTGTTCACAATGCCAGCAGCAATTCAACTTTCGAGTAGCTAGTGTTCTCGAGCAGTTTCAACGGTCTTATCACTCATTGCATATTAAATCAAGAGAATATAGCAGTTAAAATATAAAAGGGGTACTTTTTTCAACTTCCGGTGGTCCATAAAAAAGACCAATTCTCATAACATAAAAATTTCTTTACTAAATCTTTTAAAGGGTCTTATTTATTTCTCTACATATTTGCCAAAACGGATACCGCCTGCTTGTCTGAAGTACGGGCAATTAATCATGACCGCTACGACCAATGTTCCAGCCAAATGTGTTACAAAGTGAAACCCGTTTCTGCAAGCAGAGGACATAGTGCTACAAAATGAGAAAAGTGTGCGGTGACAACTGCACTGCAAGTTAATGAAGAAGGTAGACAAGGGTTCAAGTGGTGTTAGACTTGTGTACTCATAGTTTTGTTAAAACAATAAAAGAAAAGTGTTTCATGTGAGCTACATTTAAGGTACAAATGTTGTACCAGTAGCACCAGTGCAGCAATAGAATCAAAGCAAATATAAGCTTCCCTTTGCAAGCTCACAATTCATGTTTTTCAATTTGTAATGAGGTGGCAACGGTGACGACCAGATATTGTGGATACATTCCCATCCAAACCATTGTTCAAAACTACGTGGATATTGTTAGTATTTGCCCTATACTATAAAATAACACACAGTGTGTGCAGATTATTATCTCACATGAACCAGCTGTTAATCAAAATTTGGGAAGGTGAATATTCGTGTATATTCTATCGCATTTTTACACTGATATACAATGAATGTAACACATTGAGATAATTAAGTGTCAAGTATCATATATTCACCTTTAAATTGTTAATTGGTGGTTGATTCATGTTCAGGTGAAAGCCCAATTTGAAAATTGAATATATGCATGAAAGAATACAGACATTTTTTACATTGTGTCAATTAAACTCATTAAACTCGTTCAGTAATCCACTCATATATTTAACTAAGCAGCCTTAGAAACATATAAAGATTTATTTATGTCAAATTCTGGTGAAGCTCCAGATGAAGAGTCAAATTCGAATCTACTTGTGTAATCTGACTTCCAAAACTCAAAATATTTGTCTCCCAAACATGAACAAAACAAGGGCAAATATTTTCCTTAGGATGCCAAAATACCTTTGTTCATATATGTTCTTGAAAAGTATGATTTGCATATCGGTTTACCGTCATCAAAGATCAATGCAACTGTGAGAGAGCTTGCACAGCTGTTTCCTAGAATATTTATTCAAAACCTGAACTTCCTCAACTTATCCTCAGGGTTTTCTCTTGATACTATTTTACTATTTGTGCCCAGAATTTCATACAAAGTCAGTTCGTTCGACGGTTTGGAAGCATTTTTCTCTAGGCAAGTACTTGCTGTAGCTTATACTGCAAAACTCCTTTGTGAACAAAATGCAACCTGCGTATCATTCTTGAAAAAAACGTTCACATTTCATACTTCAGTAAGTTTTGATGTTATAATTTGCTAGTTGTGCCTCCTCTTTTTCGAAATAGATGTTCAAAGGCCAGAAATTTTATCCGTAATTTAATAATTTTCAGCTGATGTGTTTTCTGTATAAATAAATAGTTATCATTTATGCTCCTGATTCATTGATATTAACGTATTAAATTAAAATGATCCCAAACAAAAATTAAAATTTCTTTTTCAGTGCAATAAAATTTAATTTTTTCACTTTTTTCTGACAAAAATTTGAAATAAAGAAGGAAAAAATATTGGTAGAAATGCCAAACAAAAATGCAAAAGTACGATTAGACCAATAATGAACGTAATGCCGTGCTTCAAGTACTACTGGAAAGGTCGAAAAATCTTGTCCTGGAGCGTGGTTCAATAAAACGAGTTGCACTTAAATTCTGCACGCGAACACAATTTTCATGGTTTTTCCTGTAATAAGTTTTAGATTTACTGTTAGCGAGCAAAACGTAGTAGATGTCTAATTTTTTTCAAGGTTAACTTTAATAACAGTAATAAAACAACTTTTGACATCGTTTTACTCATTTACTGTTTGGCATGGGAATAAATTTGTTTCAGTTAGTTTTAGTGTTATTTATCCAGTGACAATTGTTTGGAGGAACTTGAAAATTGTTTTGGGGAACTACGTCAAAACAGGAGGTCTGTATTCTTGTTTAAGTAAATTTTTCCGACTGCAATAAATATCCCAGCAAAATTTTTCAGTCATCAATTTGGTTCTTATACGAGCATCTTCGATTTTGACCTCCTATACATTACAGTAGTTACGCTGCTGATATTTTAGTGAAATACTAAAGTTCATTATGTTAATTTTGTGTGGAAATTTTACTACTTATTTAATAAAATATTTTTCTATGTTAATAGAGCCAACATATTTGTAAAATATATATGGGTGAATTGATGAATATATTAATTTTCTCACAATGTTTTGCGCTCGTTCAACGTCCTAGATTCATTCATGTTCATGAAAAGTCTCAGCAATTGGATCCAATACAGTTAGTAAAACTTCGGTTCCATGAGCCTGTCTAGGTTTCTGAAAAAATATTTTTGGTTTTTCATTTTACAACAATATTAGTCATGAGTCCTTGGGTCTACAAACCTCAGCTGCATTTCCCTTCATCTATTCTTATATTCTACACATCTTAAAGGGCAACAGCAAGTGTGACTCAGAATTGACAGCACATTCAACACGTGCATTAGTTTTAACAATACCTAACAGTACAGGGGGGTGACGGTACCAGAATACAGAATGTTCAAGCAATTTAATTGGGCAACAGCCTGCTCATGATCACAGTTAAGATTTCTCCAAAATAAAACTGCAACAAAGAACATTAGTTGAGAGAATCATTTTAATCGTTAAACATTATTCCACGTCTTCTGACACGTAATTAACTAAAGTGGGAGAAAAGTCAATAATTTGAATATTATTTGTTGTTTATTAAGATGAATGTGGAGTATTCATTCAATCCATAGATTTGAAGACTTAAAAATCTTAATGAAAGGACAAGCCTTTTGTCAGTTAGTGATAGTCATTAATTTATTTATCAGTTGACCCGAAGGAATGAATGCAACGCTTAGTAAATTTAAACTATTTGCAGTATTCCTTAACAAGGTATTTCATTATCTATGAGTTTTCACACTTTTAAAGCACCTTCAGAAGTGTAACTAAAACTCTTGCATGAATTTATTCTGAAAACTTTTTGGTGTCTGAAGCCTTTAAAGGCCCTTGAAAACGTTAGAATTTCATTATACCGTAAGATTTTCCAGAACTTAGTCTAAAAACAAAGCTGATTTGTTGCAGGTTTTTTGATACATTCAATGAGATTTCATCAAGAAAATATGTATGAAAGTGCACAGTTTTCACTCAGTTTGATCAAGAATGTATAGTCATGCCTTCTAAACTTAGGATCACAGGTAATGGATTTTGAAATCACAGTTGCCAATTATTGCTAAGAGAAATCTGTTGAGGATAAACTAACGTGAATCTAGGTGCGAAAGGTGTTATATAAGATTCGCTAGTTTTAAAGCAACAAGTTCTTACAGAAATACGTTTGAATTTGTTTACAAATTCAATCACTGAGATTATGACAGTTTTTAGAAACTGTACAAGGAAAGGCTTTTCGACAATACTTGATGGAGATATCTGCACAAAACTTGAAGGCAATGCTCAAATCATTACATTCAAGTAGTTTTCACTATTGATTTACCCCGAAAATATTCATCAATTTTACGGGCTGTGGGAAGTAAAAAAAAAGATGATCGGCTCAAAAAGTAGACGGAAGAGATTCATGAGTTTCAGATTCTTACAGAAATAACCACAGTTGAAGGGTGGACAGCACTAGTGGACTACTTGTATTTTTTCCCGTGGTAAATATAATATATTTTCCACGGGAAAAAATGCAAGTAGTCCACTCCCGTGCTGTCGCTAACACAGCGCTGACAGAGGCGATTACGATCCAGTAGTTTACTATATGAAGGGTGGACAGCACTAGTGGACTACTTGCATTTTTTCCCGTGAGAAAAAATGCAAGTAGTCCACTAGTGCTGTCCACCCTTTAATTATTCATAGCCTCCGCAATTTATTCCATTAGTTAATTACCGCTCCTCCCATACACACATTTAGTTTCAATCATGAACATTTTACTAATTCCTTTCTATGCAGTTATTCTTCGATTACATTAATTAGCTTTAGTATACCATTGCTTCTAAAATAATAATAACGAAAAGAGAAGTAGGGTTCGATTCAAATCAAATGTATCAACTCTTGATCAACATTTTTCGCTGGTTTAAAACATATAGTTAGAAGAATCTTTTACTCTATGAATAGCTCCATCTTTGAACTTTGAAACTGTAGCTGGTTCGTTTTTAGTATTATAGGCATAACGTTCTAAGAAGAATACAAACTCGTAATTTAACATGGAAAGCGCTTTCGGTAAAAGTTGTTTCAAACAAATCGTATCCAAATAAAAGACACCTTCAAACAGGACATTCAATTAGCTGGTACCGAAATGATTTTTTGTTGGAACTCGTGTCACTTTATGAAGATAACTTTTCGCGTAAGAAAACAGAGGAACCAAACAAAGATCACTAAATGAATTTTAGTTAACCACTGACCTTGTGTTTTACAAATTCTAATTGACTGCTATTAGGTATTCATTTCTTTCCGAAAGTGTTCGTAAAATATAACCTCAATTCAACCGATGATTAACTGAAATTGATGATAAACAATAACACATCAGCCAATTTTGACAGCTTTCTGATTCATTGCAATATACGTTCAGCTGCCACATATGTGATTAGGCGTAAGAGGTGATTGAAAATGAATAACGAAGAATACTTAAAATTGGGTCTCGGAACTGAGAAGCAATCGGGCACCATTTCATGGAATTATATCCTCAATATTTCCATTAAATAGGAAGTAAATGAAATTAAGAGACTACAAGTCATGGTGCGTGCAAGCTCATTTAGAGATGTGGTTTTGACTCCTCTGAACAACAGAGCCTTTATATTATACTCTATCTGATCGGAAACAGTTTGTACATGGTCATGAAAATATTTTGGCATTATTATTTGCCGAAAACTTTCGGCAAATGAATTATTGTCGTTTTTCGCACTTTTTTAAAACATATCGTGTAATGTTGAAAGTAGTAATATTTAGTTACAAATGGTCCAGATGTAGATTTTCAACATCCACGGATGAGGATGTAAATTTTGAATTTCAATATCCGCGGATGCAGACGCAGATGCAGATGTCTTGTCTGTTCTATACTTAGTGATGAAAAATTAGTTTAGGCCACATATATTGAATGAAAACAGTTATAATATCGGAAACAATAACTTTTTCAATAGAAAGAACAAATGCATGAAGTAGTTTAGCAATTATGTGCGTTCATAAATGAAATTAATCAATGCCAAATGATTACACAAATATCGTAAATTTGAAAGTAACAACATTGAGTGACTTCATCATCTGTCTCAAGAATGCAGGACGAGGATCCAACTCAAATGCACCCCACCAACACCCCACCAACACCCCACCAACACCCCACCAACACCCCACCAACACCCCAGACACCATTCATTGTAAAAGGGCTTCTACTTACGTACATTAATTATTTATAGATAATTGGTGGTACGTTGCGTTTTAAAAACAAAAGTTTCTGTGCTCGCCCAGGAGCTAAGCTGAAACTTTTTCATCATAGATGGTGTCAATTGCACTAAAATAGGTTCATGCTGGCTATACTGCTGGAATAACAGCCCAAGCATGTCTTAACAAGTGTAGCAAGGGAAGGGGATACGACTGAGCATTTGTGTGACATCCAAGGAGAGGATCATGTGTCATCTACATTATATCCGTATCATTCCACTATATAATAATGCACAGTTTGTTGCTTGCTTGCTTGATCCGTCTCTCTGTCAAGCACTTAAAGATTTAGATAAGAGGAAATTCGGTAAGGTATGCATGTATTGTAAGGATAGTATTGTTGATACCAAAGGTCCATCCCTCAATGTGAAAACTCCTTCACAAAATCTGCGTCCACTGGCAAGTCAAAGGAAAAAATAAATAAAAGCACGTGAATTTTTACGTGTGGGTCTACTAGTTTTCTGATATTTGTTAGCTAGTAGACCCACACGTAAAAATTCATGTGTTTCTCAATGATTTTTCGTTTGATTTGCCAGAGGACGCTGGCTTTGCGAAGGAGCTTCCACATTGAAGGATGTGCCTTTGGTATCCACAATACAAAATTTACGATACGTACCGATTTTTCTCCTTTCTAAATCCTTAACAGCGTGACAAAGAGACGGACCAAGCAATCAAGCAAGCAACAAACTGTGTATTATTATATGGTGGAAGCATCGCTACCTGGTATCGCAAAGTTCTTCAGTATCGCTACCTGAAGAGAGTAAGACACTCATAGTGTCTGCCAGGCTTCCGATGCCACTAGGTACATCTGTCTCAAATATTTTTCTGTTCATTTTTGTGCGTTCAGATTCTTTTTCTCCGTCCCACTTTCTTATTTTTTCACACATGTGCCCCAAACTGACATATATGTATACATTTTATACACACGTGGTTCCAAGAATTGTCTCTTGTATCTCGGATCCAGAAAAGTTGCAATGACATACAGATCGTTGTTATTTAATTTAAATCAAACATTACACTCATTAATGACGAGAGCTTAGTTCTCAAGCCTGTAACACCATGATCTTGTTCTTTCCTGCTATTTTCAAGCGTGACGTTCAATGTGACAATAAGAGTTATAGTCTCCGAGACAGAAATTAGGCATCATTGATGCTCTTGATTAACTCATCAAAATGTTTGAGGACCACAACACAGTTTTTAAAAAACATATGAAGCAGGAATTGGGTTTCTGCATTTTATGATATAGTGGCTTACCAGCAGCGTGCAAACATACAGCCTCATTTATTTCAGAAGTTCTCTTCAACACATGCTAGCTGCTGTTCCAGCGTATTGCAACGCCTTCAACTTTTAGTTGTTCTTATGTCTTTCTTGATTTTTCATGAGCAGCTGCTGGATAGTTGAAATGTGTTGAAATGGATCTGCATTTGAATAGCAAATCGCTTACACTTTTCTGGTCGTAAATCTAGCTCTGACTAGAATTTGCAGCTGATGTGCAGAACATTCACAATTATTCAGTTCTGTCTGACACATAGCGCATTTGATATCAGAACCTGCATCTCGCATCACACAGTGAACTCTCTCAGGAACGATTTTCCATTTGTTCAGCATTTTCAGGAACTTTGCTACTGTACCATACTCACCAGCATGGCGCTTTGCCAGAGGTTCAACACAAAATGATGTCTCTGAAATTTGTCATAAACTGCATGACACGTCAGAGATATCAAAGACAATCCCATAGTGTTTTCAGACCATGCGTCTGTGGTGAAAGAGTTTCAAAGATTCAATCAAGTTAGTGATGATTTACAATGTTTTCTCTTCAACTGAAGTGTAAATGTTTTCACCGATCTTGTCTCTGTAGAAATGACTTTTTTTCAATTTATATCGTGGAGACGCTACTTCCATAAGATATTCAGATGCTGTCTCCCATATGACTGAAGGGCAAGTCGTCTAGCGTCATAATTTCAGCAATTTTAGCATCTAGTAATTTTGTTTTATCACCATTTGGGTCCCATGATTTGTTTCTTTCAAAACAGGTTACTGATTTTTTTTTATGCTTATTTCCTTATTTGTTGACGGTGTCAGTGACTGCACAACAATTTTTTCTTTTATGGAACTTTCTTTTGTTTCTCCTAACTCCTTGAACTCCGTAGGAAGTATGGACTTCAAGTGGTTACCTAATGATGTTGTTCCTCGAATTTTACGGGAATAGTTTGTGTTGCAGGGGTTACATTTTGCCAGATTATTGAAAAAGTTTTTAAAATACTTCCACACTCTGGATGTTTTTAGGAGCCATTATGTCTGTAACACTGTAACTGTTTATTGCACTGTCTGATTTGCAATAGGCTCTCAATAGCTTGACAATAACAGTAATTAAAGCAGGTAGGCACATCAATGCGGAGTACAAATAACTAGAATGTTGTCACTCAATATTATACTCGAAAAGAAACATGTGCATTAGACAACGTAACAACAGTTGACCACTGCCTATCATAACAAACATGTTCAAATCTTGAATCAGCATAAAATAATCGAGAATCAGCACAGTCAAAAAAGGCTAACAATACGACTATTACATCAAAACTATACGAAGTGAGTCTAATGATTATTTACTTCAGTACACAACCTATCTCGTGTTCTTACTCAGTAATTGAAAAAATATTAAACATATGCAGACCACTTGAAACACACTGCATAAACGCATGACCGCAACTAATAGGACACTGTGACAACTAACAACACACCCTCAGAGAGAATAACATGTTCACCCATGTTGCGCCCAGTTTGTTCCTTGCATATGCACATATCAGTCTTCCACTTTATCATATGCAACATGCAAGCGCTACAAGACGTATATATTAAATACACCATAAGGTTTAGTTGATTAATTTGTAATTATCGACGAAATGAAAGGAAATATGACTATTTCACTACAATAATGCATCATTTTGGACATCTGGATTACATCTCTATTAAAACGTACGGATAACGATTCAGATCTGAAAAGTTATGCAACTATCTGCGGATACAGATACAGATATCTACACCACCTTTAGTTATAGTGTTCAAGTGAATGTTTTCCTCTTTGTTCCAACTATTCCCACCAACATCTAAAGTTATAAGCACGAAGTGCCTTCGACCAGTCCGAGCATATTCACTAGTTATTTCGTTTCATCATTTATATTTACATGAGACAAGTGTGTTCAAATTTTAAGTGATTCTTTGTCCTCCTGATTAATCAACTCCATTTAGTGAATAGCATGAAATTATAATTTCAGAAAAACACTTTCTGTTGCTTGTGAAGATTGTTTTTTGTGTTAGATATTGTTTTTAGAGAGTTTAATTTCATACATCGTTCAAATTTTTTTAGAAATAACTGCCTAATTAATAATAAGTGTCTGATGCTGAT
This sequence comes from Trinorchestia longiramus, assembly GCA_006783055.1. Classification (NCBI taxonomy): domain Eukaryota; kingdom Metazoa; phylum Arthropoda; class Malacostraca; order Amphipoda; family Talitridae; genus Trinorchestia; species Trinorchestia longiramus. The sequence continues at coordinate 56,393 of VCRD01000940.1, forward strand.
TTCAGTTGTAATGCTGCTAAATATGTTCTGGAGTGAAATATTTGAAACCTCTAGAAAACAATGAGAAACAAATAAATGCAAGACAGGACAACAACGAAAAATTACACATAAAAGTCATTACCCACGACAATATTACATAAAATCAATTTTCTCAGCAATTTAGCGTGTCTCTTAGGAAGAAAGATTGGAATTACACCCATAATTTGTTGTCGGACGCCAGAATATAGTTTGTGTCATAAGACCATAGCCCGTCTTGTCATGTTGTCCTATGCATAATAATTGGACTAGGTGCTTGGTCGCATGACCAAACGGAGCATAAAACTAAGTTAGTAATCTTACTGCAAATTAAAAGCTTTTGAAAATATATATTAAGGAACAACTACCTTTGCTGGTCAGAAACAGTTGATGCATACAACTTATGAAGCTGGTCGAAAACTGTTGTGTAGAATGACCCAAATAAAAAAATAATGCATGGATTTTCTTTTGTTTACACTATACCTTCAAAAACTACATGTAAAAAAGATGAAGAATTGATGTTCCTTATGGTTTCTGGGACGTTATTGTCCCAATATATTGGACTGAAACAATTGTTTCTACCAAGTATTTTCTGATACATATCCTTCAAACTGAATTTGGGTTCAATTAGAAGACTTCAAAAAGTCTTTGCAATTTCTATCTAGTTAAGTGGCTTTGCCTATTTCATAATCAATATAAAGGCATATTTTGAATACGCAGTAATTCTACACAAAGACTGAAGTAGGCGTATATTTACTTCGCAAAGAATTGTTTACAGATAGGTTGCCTATCTTCCAATGGGTGCATTCCTAAGTCATTCATTTGCAACCATTTTTTTAAATCTATGAAGAATTGTAATGGCTTAAGAATAATTATCCATCTGATTTTAAAAACGATTTCACCTCTACTGTCTGTATGGAAGAGACTGTCCATAATGTCCATTTCCATATTTTTGAGCCCAAAACTTAACTGAGAAGCATTTACTTTGTTTTTGAATATTTAATTGTATAGTAACACCCTAAAAATAGTTCAAACTTACCCCCAAACATTCACCGTTTCAGACATGAAATGCTCATGAATACTATGTTTGTCCGCATGCCTAGTGTACAAAAGAAGAACTCAATTTCATCTCGATTTCACTTCAACAAACAATGTATGATTTGAAATGAGAACTTTATCCACTGAACACCGAATCTCACCGTATATGAATGATTCGTTTTCTATCTTAATACTTGAACTTTTAATCGTATTTTGTAGAGATTATCCGAGTATCTAAGAGTTTTCTCTCAAGTTTAGCTAATTTTGTCATACATTTTTCTTCTATGGCGTATTTTGTTTGCCTTTTTTCACATTTTGATAACGTATCGAAAAATAATTAATAAATGCGTATGTAGTCTGCCAAGCTTGATAACTCTTGCCCTGTTTCTTAATATTCCTGTACTGATATAGGGTGTAAACCTTTTCACGTTCGCTGTTGTTGACATTTTTTTAAAGAATATTAAAAATTTACCTGATGAATCATATTTTACCCGCTATGGTGCATGAAATTGTAAAATATTCTGATATATAATATCAAAACATGACCCATTCTGACTGGCCTTCCATATCGTTAAACATATAAAATTCTAAAGCATAACAATTTTCAAGGGTGTACGAAGTCATTGATCATGATGCCGTAGGGAAAACAAATTCAAAATATCAGGCGAGCATTTAAATTACCCTAATAAGGTGATACCATTCTTATTTTTAAACTCCATCGTTCGAATGAGTAGATAACGAGTATGAGTAGATAACGAGTATTTAAATATGTGTCTGTATGATATTTCACATGATTTTTGTTATTAATAAATGATTTTCAGAGCCCTCATCAACAGTCTTCAGAATGGTGGGCTTAGATGGAGATGTTCTCCCAGGGAAATGTTGTTCAAAATTGTTTCGGACTTGTTGTAAACTTTCTGTTTGTAGATACGTTGTTACAATAAAAACTCGCTGTTCTGTTGAAAATTGCATCGTTGATGAGGGCTCTGAAAGTCATTTATTAATAAAAAAATAATGTGAAATACCGTACAAACACCAACTCAAATACGCTAAGCGTATCATACATACGATTATTTTACCTCATGCTTAGTCATGTTAAAAAAGTTTTTTTTTCTTCACAGGGGTTCATAAACTTTAATTAGCAATTCTTGCGTAACACTCATTTTGGTGCCTATTACTTAAATATTAAATGTTATGGATTGGCTATTTATTTTTAAAAATGTGCAGAGACTGATAAACAATTATATTCTCCGTCGAATAAAGCAAACAGATCCAAAATATCTTAATTTGTTGAAAAGTTATGACATTATAAGCATGGTAAACCATTTTTTTGGATCATACTATATATATATATATATATATATATATATATATATATATATATATATATATATATATATATATATATCTTTAAATATCGCTTCAATATCTCAAAGATGTTCTTTGCGTCAAAACAAAAATTTGAAAATCCAGGACTCATAAAATTTAGGAAAAAATAAGATCCACCCTAATATACATATCTATGTGTATGTGTGTATTTAGCCTACCAGATGAAAACTTTTCTTAGCGTACTGAAGTGATAAATCTACACATAGAAACCGGGTAAATTATACCCTTCCGATCTTCAAAACAAACAATATCTGAAATTTATTCAATAATAAACTGAAGTACTGTATAAAATGACGTCGTTGGGGCTGCGGGGGTTAAACTTGGAATATAATAATAATAATAACAATAATGTATGAAATGATATATCTGCAGTGTGTAACGTGTATACTCCCGAGTAAACATTAATTATTTAGGTTCTTTCCCAGCAGCCAACTGAACTATGGCGTATAGATTTTTGGACAAGAATAAAAAAGAACCAGCTGAGCCACCCATTTGGGCTGTATATCAAAGCCCACTGCATATGCAGCAGTGGTCATTTCCCTTTCAAGCTGGCACGCCTGGAAATGACCAGGGGAGACCAGAATGTTGTCATCTTCAGGGATCGCTTGCAAATTGAATGTAACTATTCAGTGAACAGTCTATCAGCGTCAGAAGAGTTTACCACGTATCTTTAAAGGACAGTGTGTGTTGATGTTTTGTCGCCTAATTTAATGTATCAAATTATTATTGAAGGATAGGTATATGGCGCTTTTAAATCTCTCCTAATGAGTACTGCTCAAAATTGTCGTATCATTAGGTGGCACGATAATGTTATCGTAAATGTTCACAAATGTTTTTGTATTACGTAGATATGTTAATAACCTCGAATACATTACTTGGCATAAGTTCAGTTCAATCAAATTATAATTATTGCCAATTGCATTAACGGGGGAAGACCTTCATTAATTTTTTCACCAAGTTATCTCTAGGATTGCAATCAGCAAATAAACGCTTAAATTAGATATTATCAGCAAGCATGTCAGGTAGTTTTTTAAAGAAGTCATTTTATATAAGAAGTACATATTTGTTACACTTACCCGATTTAACTTTATCGTAACGCAAGTTACGAATGATCTGGCATTGAACTTCAGTAATACCAGTACTCACTCGTATATTGTGGATGTTTTCAGCTATTAGTGCTTCGTCTAAGTTAGGCTTCACTGTGCCAAGTCCATCTCGGTCAGGTTCAGGGATTTTCTCGTATTCTTATTACGATTGCAAATGTTTTTTGATAGTATCCAACCAGCTTTCCATGTGATAATTCCACACTAAATTAAAACACTACTCTCACTATCATTATGATTAAAACTAATTATATTAGTGTATTCAAATCAGTTACACTATAGAATTTTTTCGATCTGACTGTAATTTTTTCCGTATTGTTTCAACATGGTTATGATGTGAGTAACATCAAAATTTTGTAATTTTAACAACTTTACATTGTTTGTTTAGCGGAATGATTAGTAATATTAGAGAATTTTGCCTTGTAACGAACTTGAATAAATTTATTGCTATTATCGCACGGTTAAGCGAGATGCTTACGTAGTTGCAGCTCATGCATAGTCAGAGATAAACATGACGTTGACCTTCCGTGTAAACATCGTCGATAACGGATCAAAACACTCTCAAAACATTGCTCTTCACCTGCATAACGATAATATCAGCATTCAGATTAGTAGAATAGAGGCCACGACTCGCTCGTAAATGTGTTCAACCGTGTTCTTAAGATTGAGTGATTATTCCTTCCGAGTAAAATAGAAATATTTCTCGTCACTTAATGCTCAGTAATAAACTAGCAGCTTCTGGTAACTTCCCATACGTCAATGACATCACCAGTGTCCTTTAATACTTCAAATTTTTTTTTTATCATCGATATCAACAGTCCAGCGAAAGTCTGTGTTACTATCCAAGAAAATAACTTCTTATTCTTTCTGTCTTACCAGTAGTCTTCTGGTACTGGCTTTACGAATTGATCATATATGATGATCGATTACCAAACATTCACAGCCTCTGGGAGCATAAATGCGCATCTGCTGACAAGTAATTGGCTGGTATCATTTTTTCCAACAAACAAATGTTATGAGTAACTCATAACGTAAATGCACACTATGCATTAATATGTACTTGATTTGCTACAGTACAAGAATAACTCAAAAGGATAAAAATATCAAGGATAACCCAAGCACGGAACAAGTCCAACAATTGAGAATAAGGTACAGTAAAAGCGCCTCTCGAGGTTCAGCATACAATTCACTAACAAAAAATGTTATAATATGTAAGATTACCCCTTTTACCTTGCAAGTCAGAAATCATCTGTAAGCATCAAAAACAAATCGCCTAAAAGTCTACAACTAAGTCAACAACTCGAACTGATGGATAAATGAGCGTTAATACAAACAATTGAAAATCAAGAACTAGACCTAAATCGTTAGATCTTCTAGTTTTACTGCCACAACCAGCCTCGAATTGAAAATTGGAATCAAATTCATAGCAGATACCACCACAAAATTTCATCAACTTGCACTTTTCCATAACCTCCAGCGGCATACAAAATAACGAATGTGCAACGGGAATAGGATGAGACTATTACGAGGTGGTTTATTAATATAGTACAGTTTTGTAATATAGTTGCTGAAACGCTTCGGTTACAGATCTGTTTATGCATGCCATGTACCACTAATTTTTGGCTAGCTGCAGGTGGTCCTGTAAAAGCATTCGCTCGTTTTGACATTTGCATGTGGGCATTCCAAATTGCATTAACCATTGAAAATTTCTTACATTGGGAAATACAAGCCATCAATGTTTTCTTTTTCGAGTACAAACAGTCGAATTAATCAACAGATTTTGGAGATACTTTAACAATTTGTATAGTAAGAAGATATGTGAAGACATTTTAATTGAGGCTACACAAAAATAGCAGCCTGATCCGTAAAGGAACCGTTTTGTTTCACGACAATACTCGTCTTCACGAAGCTTGACGAACAAAATGCCAACAAAATGCCACAATAATTGTGGCAATCATTTATTGGTAATAATTTATTAATTGATTGTGTGTATAGCTGGGAACAACTTTTTAGATCTTACTCCGTATAGCCCTGACCTATCACCTATTTAGTATCATTTGCTTTGATAAAAAAAAATGATTGGCCGTCAGCTGTACGACGCATATGACTGATGAGAATGTCAAAGTAAAAATGACCATGTTTAGTGGAAAAAAAATCAAGCAGTTGATTGGTTTACGAATGAATTTCAGAAGCTATCTGTTCGATACGATGAGGGCCTCAACATAGACAGCAATTATTTTGGAGAGTAGATTAAGATCCAGAATTTTATATGTAGCAGAATTTTATATGTGTTATATGTCCCTGTATATATATATATATATATATATATATATATATATATATATATATATATATATATATATATATATATATATACAGGGTGTCCCATAAAAATGTCCCCGACTTATTAATTGATTATAGCTCCGCTTTAAATTAACATATTTTAATCTTCTTTTTTTCACAATGTAGTAAATTTTGTTTTCTTTTCGAATAATTATAGTTTTTGAAAATTGGTTGAAAAACTACCTCACACTAATCGATTTACAGAAGGGGTAGAAAAACTATTTGTTCAAAGGAAAATTTTGAAAAAGAACACTGGTGTTCTTTTTCATTTCTCATTACCTACCGTTAAAAATAATTTCACAAAAATGTATCCTACATACCAACAAGTATTTAAACCCTCTGAGAGGTTATTTGCTTATTAATTTCATCATTTGAACACCCTCTGAAATGCAGCTGACTAAAAAGCAAAGAATTTTCATCGCATTGGAATATGAAACAACAAAAAACTGTGAACAAGTTAGAAGAGCATTTAATGAAACATTCCCGGAAAGGAACTTGCCTGATAAGAAGACTATGTACCGCACAGTTAGAAAATTCAATGAACATGGAAGTATCAGCAACGATACAAAGGAAACTCAGGAAGGAAAATAATTCAAAGAACTGAAAATTACATCGCAATTGTCCAGCGAGCGATTACTGAAAATCCTACAACCTCTGTCAGGCGCAATGAGACCAACCTCTCCAAGTCTATATTCCATAGAATTTTGAAGAAAGATATTCGTCTTCATCCGTACAAGATGCAAATCAGGCATGAGTTACTGCCCTGCGACAATTATTGTTGCCTCGTTCTATTGGGTCCTGTCAATAAGCATCCGATGGTGGTTCAGGTTGGTACGTACACTTCCTTTTACAAGCTGGCTCAATCGTTTTACAAAAAAGGTGTTCTGCAAAATAATTACAAACACAATTAGTAGTACAACGCTGATGCCTTTGTAGCCTTCAATGACTAAGTAGACATATAACACTCGTCTAGCTGCCGATTCACAAACGATTTTTGCATTTAATATCTTGTGTGTTTCTCTAGGTTACAAACGAGGCCTAGGATGGTGCACACTCATTATGGCTTTCACTGTAGTATTCACTACGACACCTGGCGTTAGGGTGTCTGGAGCTGGTTCATAACCCGAACTTTATTTCGGAATTCCAAACAAAAAATAGGCAGAAAAACAGCTCATATCTCGAAAAACTCATAAGTTGGAACACTGGTGAGTCGAAGCTTGATTGTAATTGGTTTACAGAAGGACTGACGTTGATATGACATTTTTATACTTTAAAAATGTTATAAAAAGTGCAGATAGCATATGTGATTTACCTTTACTTGCTCCATTAGTCTGCTTCTACGTACAACATTCCAAATCTAAGCAAGCAATGCAGTGAAATTTATGATTAAACAAATTTATGTATCTGATTTTTGTTATTCATTTCTTATGAACTCGTCAATTTTGCTCTGTGTTTATTTCAACTTAATTTTTTCTTGTCCCATCAATTTCCTAATTGAATTACCTCGGTAATTATGACAATGTTTTACAATTACTAAATAATTCTTTGTGGGACCATTTCTGTTACTTTTAATGAAATATATTCTAACAATTGTGTTCAGCTGTGTTTGCATAGCAATAGAATAGAATATGGCAACATGAACGAGCTGTTTGGTTCATTCTTGGATTGCTACCCAAGTCCCATGCCGTCTAACGGAAAGGCATCAACCACGCACAAACATCTTAATTATACATGAATATTTCAGTCACTTGCGCACACCTTAATTACATACAAACATTTCAGTCTCGCAGACACACTGCAAACATACATTCACTGGTCAAGAATTGAAAATGATATAGAACTAGTACTTCATAGAATTGAGGTTCTTGTCCTATTAATTACAGACACGATTTTTGAATGTGTTCCTAGTTCCAATTGAAAAAATATTTTCAGGTAGCTGGTTCCAGGTTCTAATAATTAGACTTGAAAAAAGATTAGAGTCTGGGATATCGTGAAAATTCCTATTGATATTTATGGTCATTATTTCTGGTTTGCCCGTTATCATGTCTATCAAAAAGCCCTTCTAATGTAACGGAGTTGAAGTCTTGAGATATTAATACGTCTTATAAGTTGTTTTAGCAGTCTCCTTTATTTAAGGAAGATGAGTTCGAGCTGCTGGAGACGCCTTACGTAGTTGAGATTTCGGATAAGAGGACTCATCTTCATTGCATTACGCTGATTTTTTTTTTCATTTTGTGGATGTCTTTTCGTAGAATAATAGACCACAGTTGCATTGCATATTCTAGATGTGCTTTCACTAACGCTTTATATACCCGAAAGATGATGTTTTTTTTAGATTAATTAAAAGTTTCTTGTTATGAAAACGAAGATTCTACTCACATTTCTGACCCTTTTTCTCGCTTGTTTGTGATGCTTGAGTTTTTCAGTGATAATAATACTAAGATTTCATTGTTGCTCAACTGTTTCAATAGGTGTGTCGTTTTTCGGATGTTGGGCAATCAATTATTAGTACCAACGTTTGTGCCTGAACATTTGTTAATGTTGGAGCTCATATGCGAGGTTTCAGTCCATTGAAGTACACAAGTGAGATCTGGTTGAACAGTCATTCTGGCTCTTTCAGTGAACACTCTAACAAAGTTTCGAGTCGTGTGCGAATTTGTTGATTTTACTGATGATCCCTACGACAAAATTGTTGAAATAGATGATGAAGTGGAGAGGCCTATAACGTTCCCTTGGGGGACCTTTGATGTTACATGCGTCAGCTGACTGACTTGGTCGTGAATCATCACTTGTTGAGTGCGACCAGTGCCAGTTTCGTCTCCATCGATAGTAGTGGCGTCGTATTCCATGCCCCACCACTTTGGCTATTAGTCTTTCTTGGGGAACTTTATTGGAAGCGTTGTGAAAAACGAGGTGTACAACGTCTACGATTTTTCTACAATAGGATATGAGGTTGATTTTTCAATAAAGTTGCGGAGGTTTGTTAGACAACTTCGGTTTTTCTTGAATTCATGCTGAGTCTTAGTAATCATGTTTTGGGCTTGGAGATATTTTGTTTTATAGTTTTTGAGTAATCTTTGTATTGTTTTACCTAAGACAGATGTAAGTCTGATACGGCGATGTCTTTATTGGTGCTTGTTTGTTCCGCTTTTCGATAGTAGGAGTGACATTTGCCTGCTTCCAATTCACCGATACGATCCCAGTTTCTTCCAGGTTTAAAGCGTGAGGTTACGGGATTTCAGTTAAGTTTTCATGAGGGAGGAAAGAAATAAACTATGCAAATAGAACTCCGTATTTGCTTCTGCTATTCCTTTCGAGGTGAGTTATAAATATCAATCAGTTGTTTAATAGTATATATTTTGAGTTGTCTGTCATTGACGCATTTACCTAAGCTTTTTGTTTTAGTGTTTGATTCTGCTGTCACTGTAATATCATGATTTCGCTTAGTATGTATGATCGGTTGTTAAACGACTGTACAGATGCAGATCTTCTTTTAATGATAGGGTCCTGTTTGCTATTTTTAAAAATTTTTTGTATGACCATTGTCAGAAATATGTATATAAGGAGATTAATTTCTTATGAAAATCAAGGAGGGTTATTGGTTGGTCTCATACACTTTTTTGGAATGTGTTGCTATAACATAATAAATACTGGCCTTGACACTAGAGAACAGAGGACACACGAACATGCCATGACGTAGCCAATAGTCTCTACCGAATTAATCGAATAGTAAGGGAAGGACTAGAAATACCTGACAGCAGTCAAGTAATTTTATCAGCACGAAACGGCTCTTTTTCTTCTTGTACACTTTCATGTGAATGGTAAGAAACATACTTATCATCATTTCTGCATGAAAATGCTGAGTAACAGATAGAATAATATTCACAATATCTTACTACGAAGATTTTAGTTGATTCAATGAGAAACACATTAGCAGTTCCACCTACAAAATTTTCTCTGTCTCTAAATGGTTTGGGACTGAATAATACAAAGTTATTTAACACATCGAATTTGAGTATTAATACACGGGAGATTCACGTACCTAACTTTGGTTACATGGTATTTCTAAATTGATATTGTCTGAAATAATATTTTAAAAACTAAATAATGAAATTTCACTAGCGTAATTGGAAGGAGACTGGATTTATGCACTTTAAATTACACTATACGCACATTTTTGCTTGCACAACTGCTGTCTTCGCCAAAATTATTACCAGATCATTGTCTAGATGCCTAAATTTATTGCAATAGTGTGAAACAATTGATAAGACCGAATGTTTTACGTTTTGAGTCTGAATTTAAGCATAGAGTTTCGGTTTCAGTTGACTTCACATCACCAAATTTGCTAACTTACCTGTAAGCTCATAAAGAAATGCTTGTAGAGAAATTATAGTTGCATAAATAATGATAAAGGCACGTACATAACAGTTTAACTGGCGAAAATAAATGCAGAAGGAAAATATAACGTTGTAGTGTTGGATTCTACGAAAACTAAGCTCATTGTTTGTACTCCGGCCAACAAAATGTGAAATCATACGCACGCCTGTGATTTAGCTCTGTGGCGAGGACTACTATAACCAGGACGTGCACGGTTATATAGCTGACTACTCTAGCGGAGGCCAGTTCACTGAGCTGAGTCAGCTCAGTTAGTCATCATCTGTCACAGTGCGAGTTTTGTCGTAGTCTGTCGCATGGTTTGAATCGGACATTGTTGTTTATTTCGAGGCACATGGCTGCATTTCTAAGTGGATGCTGTTTGTTTACAAAGTTAATTCCTAATTATATGTATTAAAAATGCCGAACAAGTGTGGGGTTGTGAACTGTCGGGGTAATTACAATAAGGAGAACAGGCGCCGCGTGTTTTGCGACCTGAAATCCCTCCCAGTATCTTCAATGTGCCTGCTTCATGTCTACCATCTCCAAAACCTGCACCTCGCCCGGCGAAAGTTAAAGACCAACAACTGAGGTATTTTCTTCAGAGAGATAAGATTACTTCGTATGATACTTTCAAACCTAAACGAATAAAAACCTGGATGAATACAAAACAATCATAAATGACATTTTCCGTACGATAATGTATAAGATCTTTGAACAACATTAAGTATGACACAATTTAGGATGGCTTGGAGCTACTAAAAACAAATTTTCTAATTTTCTTTATTGAATTTAGCTGAAAAACACGCAGTAAGACACCGCGAGGTACGTGAAACTATTGCCTCTGAGCTCAATATGCGCTTATGCCGTGACTTATCATATATGATCATGAGTATATCATCATGTACAACGCTCTGTTTGTAGGGGCTGCTGTATGTATTCCATAAATGCAACCCTCTTTCTACCAGAAGTTCTCAATTCAACATAAAAGCCGAATCTAAATCGTAGATTAGTATGTAAAATTATTACCTCTGTTACGTTTCCGTCATAAATCCCCTGTGTCCACTTCTCCCCCAACCGTCTTGAAAGCGCTTCAGTACTATTTTTTTACGCTCTCTTCTGTAATCATTGATTTATGAATGATGCATGGGTTCCCAGGTACTACAAACTGTGTCTCAGGAGAGTTTTTATCAATTATACCCTCTGACGGCTTACATCACCGATTCAATTTTTACCTTACCGGTACCGTGAAAGCACTTCTACCAATCAACCTTTAGCAATACTTGAAACTCTCGTCCTATGGAAGTGCTTCCAGCATTGGTGTCCAGATCTTATCCCACCAGCACGTATACTTTGTACAAAATTTTCGCTGTCTGCGCTACATTTTTCAATGGAACACTTCAAAACATTTACAACAAAAATGATTCTTTATGGCGTAAGTCGGAAGGTTTGAGCTTCAATACACTTTTCCTCTCACTTATTTTATCCTTTAGCTTATGTTAGCATTCAAAGATTTAGGATAATAAGATTGCAAAGCCACTTTGTTAACTATTTCCTTCTGATTGCTAGATAAGCTGAGGTTCCCATTCTTTTTATATGGCATGTCAGAGTGATTGCTCATCATATTTTTTTAATATGGCTTTTTTTCGAAATTCCAGTACCAACTGAAAACTGTTAGAGTGCAAAATCAATCTGGATCATAACCATAACTACACGTGTTGTACTGTATTTTGGAAATAGTTCCGAGTAAACAACTCGATTACGATTTATTTAGCCAGATCATGGAATATTGGCACAACATGTAGCTTTTGGTCACCAGCTTGGTCGACTGGCTACCACCAGCTTAGTCGACTGGTGAGAGAATCTGCTTGCGAGCGGGAAGACCCGGGTTCGAATCCCACTGCCGACATGGTTGACGCGGCTAGAAATACGGCATGGGACTTGTGTAAACCGCCGAATAATTATCGAAGTAATTATCCGACCCAAGAATGGGCCAGAAGGTTCGTTCACATAGCCTCATTCTATTACTATTACTATTACTTTTGTGAACTCTAAATAAGTGAAAACCTGATCCTCGTCTGCAGTTAAAACTGCTACCGAGTCCTGGATAGGTTTCTAAAATAATCTGTGTTAGGGTTTATGGTCGTACCTGATTTTTGATCAAGATAGGATCTATGTTTCATTCAATTTTTTTGTGTTTTTCATTGAAAATGACATACTGGTAATTCCGCTACCGTGGTTATTTCAATTTATGGTTTTTAAATGGTACTTGCCTTTTCTAATGATTACCTTCACATATACTGGTCGTATTGAATAAGATAATGACTAACAGACACTAATTAATTTTCTTGTTTCGTCATAAATTAATCTGGTAGTAGTCACTGAGATCCGGCAGTTGTGCATTCACACGGTTAGTGACAGTGTTCATAACACTGACATCATACCCAGTGCACAGTGACCAGTGTAGATAGACAAATGGGTCATAGGCATGTACATACATGTATGAATGTTCAGGTGCGCTTGTGGAACAGTTCGCCCATGCTACAAAGGTAGACAGTGGCCGTGAGAATGCAGCGAGCTGGAGCAAGAAACATTGACAATAATCGTTAAGAGGTTAACGATGGATTAGTTTATTGAGTTATTTTGCTATGACACATTTTCTTTTATTAGATATGCTCCGAGCATCTAGAGACAAGTGATCCGAAAGACTGCACGCCTGCAAGTATTTTACCATGATATCTTGTACAGTCACTGTCGTCTCACAGAGCTTATTTTTGGAACGCATACCTGCCGTCGTAAGAGCTGTAACTGTATTATAAAAATACCAACAGTCCTGAATTTTTGTAGTCATTTCTCACAAAACACGTGAAGCATGTTCCGATTAAAAATTACCTTCTATATCAGGTTAACTAAACAAGATATGTATGCATTATTAATTGTTTGAAACAACGAAAATTAATTGATGCATGCCAATCAAAATGATTTTGAGAGTAATCAGCATACCTACAGAAAATTATGTAATGAACTGACTACTTGCATACACGTCAACGTTCATAATAACCGTAGTAGCCGTAAAAAAACAATAACTTTTCGAGGGGATACATGTTGTACGTGCTACACGAAGGGGCGTGCTAAAATCGGGCGTTATCTGTTTTGTGTTGTTTTAGTAGTCAACGAGATACAAGAGGGCAACAATAAAAAGTTACTGAAGCCTTTATCCTGGAAAAGGACGCATGTGGAAACTAGGATATAATATTTCTGATTCAGTTTCGAGGCATATTTTAGTGTTTTCAAAGAGACAAACACTTCTCAACGTAGGAAAAGAGTCCTTGGGCACGCTCCGTCATTTTCTTTAGAGTTACATTTGATGTCTTCTTAAGCCTTGCTAGCGTCAGGAGTTGCGTGTGCATAAAAAATACATAAGATGCATTAAACCATGACATAGCTACGCAACTGAAAAGAAAATTAGAATTTTTTGTTTGTTACCCATATGTTTCAGCGTATGCATAATATTAGACCCTGAAATTGTTGCATGTGATAAGTTCACAACGTTCAGCATGTATGATAATTCACAAAATGTTGTTGGAAATATTTATTTATAAGGTAGAATACAGTCATAAATTCTTCCAAAACCCCGGGGCAATAGCATTTAATCGTATACAAAATTATCCGTTTAGTCAACATAATTGTTTGAACCCTATTTATAGCGAATTTTGTTTCTACTAAAATTGGAGCAACGGAAGGATTTTTGGTCAAAGCCGATGTATCAATTACGAGTCAATAATTGTCCATGTTCCTAATTAGTTCGAGGCCATTCCTACGTCATTAACGCTTCGAAAGTTTCTTGTGTTCTTCATCTTGTTTGAGTTACTTCTCTGATGGGGCTCATTTGTTCAGTTTTTAATATTAAATGAACTATTCAGCTTCATTATTCAAATAGGAAATTGTGTCATACCTAGTGTTGTTCAAAGATCTTATGCTTTATCGTATGGAAAATGTCATTTATGACTGTTTTGTATTCATTACACCTTTGATTTAAAATAGCACAGACTGAAGAATTGTTTTCACATTTTTAACAGGGAAGGAAATTTGAGAACATCAAGAATATAAACTGTACATATATGATGTTTTTAAAAATGTATTTATTTATCGTCTTTCCTAATATAAGGCTAAATATCGTTTAAAATATATACATATGCAAATCGAGATATTCATAACTGAAGTTTTTATGGATGGGAGTACAAATTTCTAATGATTTATTTCATTGAAGATCATGTGCTGGTCATATTTACTATGCACAGGGTGTTTTTCAAGTCCAGGAGCATGGGTGATGACCTATTCATGATAATCTTTATTGTCTTCATTAATGAAGTTCAAATGAACGTCCCAAAACAAATAAAATTTTGTAACACAAGTCGTGGTAATTACAGTGAAAATTTTCAATAATCGGTCATAGAATAAAATATTATTCAAACTCATGTACTAAAATTGTTTAGTTAGCCATTCATACAAATTTTAGGGGCGCTGCATTCAAAAATGTTTAAAATTCTCCTCCGTTTTATAACTGTACTGATATTCTTTTTTCACTAGCGTATCCTCACTGACTTCCAAAATAGCAAAATTTCCACGTATCATTCGTGGGTTCATTTTGTTATTATTTTCATTTTATACGGTCCTTTTTTTTAAACATTACCAATAATTCATTCCTACTTTCCTCTGAAACTGTTACCATATACACCATTTACTACACATTCGCTGAGTTTCCCGTCATAAATTCGTATGCCATTATGAAATTCAGCAAAGCCCATTTCAGCACTGTACTATTATCATACTGTCTTAATGATGCCAGTATTCCTTACTCGTACATAAATTCTAGTGCTCAATAAAGCTTCGCTTTTCTATTACCTTAGGTTGAATCGCATCTACAAAACAAGGATATTTTCAAGTAAACTCACATTCCGTAGAATGGTTCATCTTACTATTTCAACGATACCTTCAATCGAGTTTCAAGAGGTTTGTTTTACATCGGTATCCGCTATTTCTTTCTTATCATACTTTCCGGCTCATATTTGATTAGTAAACAATCCTTTTACTGGTCTTGAATTCACCTGCACTCAAATAGCCGTGGAACAAATGATGTACCTGATTGAAATATTGAAATAATGTCTATCTCTTTTGGTGACATACTATTCTCAACCTAACTCTTCCATGTTCTATTTTTGTACGATTCCGCTCCAGTTATTGACCATATTCTTCACTTCTACTCATTTCAATTTCATTAAAGATTCAAGCTCAATTAGTAAAAAAAACTCCTGTAGCAGCACCACTCATTCCATAATATCATTGTCATACATATATTTCAGTAGAGTCCATCATCTTAAATAAATTGAAAACTCTGTTATGAAGAAACGTGTTTGTTGCGCACACAGTAGTTTGTCTTCCAGGGAAGAAATAAATAAAGGCTTTAAATCACAAAAATATAAGGAAGTATGTAACGTGAATGACAGAAAAAACAGTGGAACACCACGATACCATAGGCAACGCAGAATCAGTTTTACCATCACGTTAGTCATTAATTTCCTTTCGCCGCTGGAAATTGTTCCATCAGTAGTTGAAAAATACTCTCATTCAGCAAAATGACTATAGTGAGCGAGGAAGTCTCGATAAAAACTGTAAAAGTTAAATTTATTTCTTCGTTATTTCAGTGCCTACGAAGTTATTACCTAAAAATGTGCCTCCTTTTCATTTCTCGGACAAAAAAATGTAAATGGAGTTACCTTAGCTCTACCATTTCATGAAGGCATGTGGGAACTGAGCTTTGCGTTGTTCATGGTTGAACAACACTTTTTGCTCTGCAGCATTTTTTTCACTCAGATGCACTTGAGTTTCCAAATTACTGGCTAGAGAGAGTTCAAAACTTACTGATGATAATACATATTCAATTATGCAGTGTCCAAAGTGTTCTGATATTTAATTCTGTGCTAATTAAATGCAGCATATTTTTTTGGACTACTGAAAGTTCAATCAACAGTTACAATCACGTCAACATATTTCATGAAAGGTATACAAAATATCAATTATTGTAGTGATGTTAATCATCAATTTTCGACATTTATTGACCTTATTTAAAGAAAATTAAATACAGAAGGTAATTCATCTACCTATTCTACAACACAAAAGCCCGATTATCGTAAACTTTCCCATCCAATTTATGTGAACGGAGTATTTTTGGCGATTAGCACGTTGGCGATAACACAATATATCAAGTTTAATAGTTGTAGAAGGGCTGGTAATTTTTCTCTAATGGGTAGAGACGAATTCAGTGACAACTACCAGAGACAGTCATTTTTCTTGATGTTTCAACCGAATAACAAATATTCTCCATTAGTATCAACACATATGACTAAAACATTTAGCTACAATCCCATTGATGAACATAAAACTAGTTTTAAATTATTACCCGTGCTACATCAAAGTTCATGGAAACAGAAATACAAAATTAACTAAATTATATACGTATGCAAAACATGAATTTTACTCTCAGGATTTTCTTCGGCAGCCTAAATACCTACATTTATATTGAAAATTAGTATAATCAATTGAGATTT
Source organism: Trinorchestia longiramus (assembly GCA_006783055.1). NCBI lineage: Eukaryota > Metazoa > Arthropoda > Malacostraca > Amphipoda > Talitridae > Trinorchestia > Trinorchestia longiramus. The sequence goes on from VCRD01000940.1 coordinate 73,263, forward strand.
TTTCTTGCTGTCTTTATTTGACACAAAATAATTATAAGTGATATTGAAACTAAAAGAAAGATAAACCATTTTTTACAGTGACGTATGCGCATGATGCACTATGTACTATGTAGTACATAACATACATGTTGTACTATATTTTAGGTGCATAGATATTAGATAAAATACATATTATCTAACATAATACTGCTGGAAAGTTATAAGAACAAGTTCAATAAAAAACATGAATAATGTTTTAGCGTTTCCTTCAATGCACTGCCCAGCCACCACAAACGAATGTATCGATGAGACCAAATGGTAGAGAAAAGTAGAATCACGTGAAATTTGAATGGTTTTTATTAGACGTTTTCGTGAACAAAAAATGTTCAAATTGTTTTTTAGATGATGAGAAACTAGAATAAAATAGTATGAACATGTCATAATTTAATTGACATACTTGTGAAAGTTAAGCATTTGCAGAGCTTTAAGCGCCCCTTATCAAATTTTTTTTGTAAACTGTGCTTATAACAGACGTATCAGTTAGGGTAGTGCAGCTTCTACAGGTGATACACTAACAGACAATATGAATATATATCTACAATACTTCTACGTATTCATATAGATGCATATTTATACATCTATATATGTATATATATTAACAAGTAAATGTATATATGTATATACCGCCTCTGGTTGGAAACAGTTGTATGCAATGGGAAAAATATTCATTGATGTTCGGGAAAGCATTCGTAAAAATGATTGTATATCATTTTTTTGTAGTTCTTAAGTATTATGTGTACCAATGAAAGTATAACGTATGAATTCGATTTTTATCTTTGCTTTTCCAGTATGCCCAAACTGTTTCCGACCATAGGCAGTATATATGATACATAAAGCATATGCAATAATTATCCAACACGGGGCCAAAAGTGGTATTTACTGCAGTTATACGACTGCAAACCAAAAAAAAATTGAACATCATAAATGTTTTTGTTCGCCGAATGCACGTTCAGATCAATATTACAAAAAAATCATTACACCTTTTGTTATTGAAATCATTATTAACATAGTTTGTTGATGATTACTTTATTAATGACTTTTTCGGGGTTAAAAGAAATGCTGAGCCAACAAACCGAAAAAAAAATCTGTTACACCTATGAAATCCAGTTAATAATTAATGTTGTAGTACGAGCAAAAACTAATCCGAAAAGCTCTGTCAAATATATAAATGAAGACGATTCATACGAGACACTATGCTCACTGACCAGCCCTGAGAACTCAAGCCAAACGATTGACATCAGCAAAGCCAGAATTCCTAGTAATTCATTTATTTCAGTACTAAATAGCGAAGGCTTAACTGAAATTCTCCAAGCCCAAATCATAAATCCCCAGGAAATCCCGACAGACGTCATATTAACAGTTAGGACTGTACAAATCTTTTCAGCTTCACCCATAAAAATCAACCGGGCTTTGCTCACCCAGTACTCAACCCAGTACCCAGTACCCAGTACAGTACTCAGAGAAACAACCGAAGTAATAAGTGAAACCTTATCAAACAATTTTAATCGATCGTTTAAAATTGGGACTTTTCTAGAGGTCAGAAGAAGTCAAATGTCCTTCCTGTTTTCAAGAGTGGAACAAACAAGTACCCAATAGCTACTTTCTAGTCAGTCTAACATAAATTATCAGTAAAAATATAGAAACATTACCTAAAGTCTGCGTAAGAAAATAACTACAGGTATAAACTGAAAACTGGATTGCAGGGGTTCATGCAAATCGTAGCTGTATCACACAGCTCCGTGGTAGTTTGAAGATGTGAATCGCATATACGACCGTTCATAAGCCGTAATCCTCTCATTCCTTGATTTAAAAAAAATAAATCAATATCACACTAGGATAGGCTAATGGACAAAGTGGAATCGCATAGAATACAATTCAATTACCCTCAATGGAGATCAATCTGGTTCACTGTACGCACTCAGTGAGTGGGGATTCATGATGATACCAGTGATTTGAAAAATACGATATCGGTTGTCCCATAAGGGTGCATTTTAGGTCAGGTCTTCTTCATGATCTATAACTAGACGCCGGAATGATCAGTAAAATCAAGTTTGCCGACTACACGAAGCTCTGTCACGAAGCATTCAAATAGACATCAGATCTCAACCGTCTACTACGGTAAACTGAACCCCAGCAGATGAGCTTCAACATAAATAAATGTTCTGTGTTGCACGTTGATATAAAATAATCGGTATTTCCAACACATGGAGAATTACAAACATATTAAAGCTGTACAACAATACAGATATTCGTTTCATAAACACTGAGACTCTTATATACGAAGAACTAGAGGAAAAATCTTCAGAAACGAGAGCAAAGTTCTTGGTTTCAACGCAAGGTACTTTGAATGTAAATCATAGAATATAATGATGTCGCTCTATAAATCAATAATACAACCATATCTCGACTATGCACAATAACTTTTAACCATCCCTATTAAAAAATATTATTTCAATTGGGTGATTTGGGTGATTCTTGGAATTTGCTATGTTAGGTAAGAAATACATCTTTAGCAGCTTGAACTCATATCCCTAGAATAAAGAAGACTGCGATGACAGCTCATTGAGACCTATAAATATCCCGACGACCCTAAACATGTTATCATAGAAAGGATTTTTGAAAGATACGTCGATGTACGAGCAATAAATAACAGACCATGAATAATAATAACAAACTTCACGACATAACATGCTCCGAACTATTTTTTGTTAAAATTGCCATAACTTCGAATAAGTTGAACGAAAATATCGTTTCTACTGGCACTGTGAACACATCTCGACAGATATTGGAGAATGAACCTTCCAGTATTGTAATGTGCTAGTTCATTGCTGGGTTGCATCCGTGTGGTTGAATTTTTTTGTGTAGTTGATATTTGTGTGCACGATTAACACATTTATTTTGACGTCATGGGACTTGTGCAGCAACTAAAAATGGATCAAATGCCCTGTTTCTGTTCTGTTCTTTTATTCTATTTTTATTCTTTATGAGTGATGGTACACCATTGTTTTATGAGTTGTAGTACACAATAATACTATGACTCGTGGTGCACAATTACTACGAGAACCATTTTTTTCAACCTCAGATGGGGTATGAAATAAGGTAAGTTTTGATTCCAAATTAATTGATTATCATAAACACTGTTGGGTCTTACCTATTTTTTGATATAATCACCAAAGCAGCAACAGCTCTATTGCCGAGGCACGGGCAATTAAACATGGTCGATGTTCCCACCAAATGTGAGTTCCGAAGTGTATTATTTTTTGCAAGTAGAAGGACGTAGTTCTTCTGAAATGTACGGCAGAATAACTACAGTGTATGGTGACAACATTACATTATGAGTGAGAGCAATGTACGTGCATGGAGAAGATGGGCAAGGAAGCTAGTCCACAGACACATGCGCCTTCATCCACCTGTTTCATGAACGTTCTGCGATGGAGTTAAGCAGCATTAAGTCCTTTTGCTTGCACAAAACGAATTATACTTCGTAACCCTAATTGTTCGTGGGTATCAATCGTACCATTCATATCCAATTGCCCGTTTCTTGGGAAATAGTGTTGTAACTGTTTTGATGAATATGAAGCGTATTCATTTCTGGCAATAAAATTATTATCTTATGTAAATGTGCCTTTTTTCATAGCCCATCGGAGGTTGAAAATACAGCCTTCGAATGTGAGTCATGATACCCAATAATTATGTGACTAATTCCCTTTTTCAACATAATTTTATACCTCGTATTTCACAGTGATTATATGATTAGGAGTTATATCACGTAATAAAATAGAAACTTCACGTTCCGCCATCATTGCTTTTCTTTATGTAGGTAAACGACTGTTTGGTAGTTGTCTTAATAACTACTGTCGACATGTGAGTAATTCAGCTTCAAAACTTTCACAGTCATCATCCAGGATGTTTTGATTTTATGACTCAGGAATACAGAGAAATAAAATAGTTTTTTACATCAAACTGAACTTTTAATATAAAAAATTCAAGTTTGTACCTATGATATCATAGATGTTAAAAAGATCTCGTATTATATCGTATTACTGCCATTTGAAAATCTAATTTCTCTTTTCCAGTTTCAAACAATGCCCTGTGAACCACCTCAAATCACAGTAAGCATACATTATCGAATTCTTATTTACTGTCATCATAAGAAAAACCATTGGTAGTTCCCATAGTCAAAATCCATTTCGACTGATTTATCAATACATGCAATGAACGAAAATATTATGATTTGAGACTGTGCTAATTAAAAGAGTCTGCGTTTCCGTATACTCACCAGGTTCATCATGCAAATACGAGCATCGCGTACTTCTGATCAACTGAACGAAACTTAGCTCCATCAATTGGATTCTCACCCAAAAACCTTGTCATTTTATACTCCTGTTTTAGTCATTCATCTTCGTCTTGAATATTTACGAGGCCTCCCGGGGAAAGACAAAATACCGAATGGCAAATTCTTATCGAATAGGCTTCGATAACAGGAAATTTAGATCAAGGATGTCACACTAGTTCGATAGAAATGAGATCCAAATTTTCTGATAATGTTTTAGTGATCGGTGGGATATATGTTTTGTTTAAATAAGGATTGTGGTGAGAAAATGAAAAACGCCTGCAGGTAGCTGAAATAGTATGAATGATAGACTTTATGAATTTAGAATACTGACATTCACGTTCAGTTTTATTTAATTTCAATGTACGGTAATTCTCTTGTTAAGACAAGTTTAAGGTCATGAATATTATTTGGTTGTGGAGGGATTTCACTCCTATCAGTTACGATATAATTTAAAAGCCACCTATATATAAAGTCTTCATTGGAGTTTCGATTAAGATGATCAATTGGCGATAGGAAGCTTGAACAGGTTGTATGTGCCTGAATGATTTGCATTCTCGTAGCATGAAGTACGGACCTCTGTTGCTCATAGTTCCATTTAGATGCACTGTTGAAGTTCATAAGGAGGAATCTGAAAAAAAACTCGCAGAGATCTGGAATAGACCCTTGGGGCCAAACAAGACAATAGTGAATTATTTGATCATAAATCAACTCTCTGTGCCTGGAGGAAATTCATCAGTTGTTATAACTCAACGAACATCATAACTACGTATACAGGGGATGCAGAACCATGATGGAAATCTTTATCATCTAAGGAGGACAGTTATATTTACAGAATGGAAGACAATACTTCGAATATTTTGTGCGCATACAGAGTCGGTGATTGGAGGTGTTAAGAACGAAGATGATAGGACAAAAAATGATAATAAATAACAGATTGATATGTGGGAATAACAAGCGAAGAAGATGAGAGAAGAAAAAAGAATAATAAGAAGACTCGGTACGTTCCACCGGAGCTGAAGATTATGTTATTTATTTATAGGTGTTTAGTTGGCAAACATATTTCAGTATTTGACACTGTGTTGCTAGATCAAAGTTGCAGTCTGTTATTGTCAGAATTCGGAATGATGTGCGTGGGTGACGATGGATCGTCTCGCGGGTTCTTCACATGATTGATACTTTATAATATTCCTCCTCCGCAAGGTCACTGATTCTTGCCTACAAACCGATCGTTGAAACTATGAAGCAGGAGTGCAAGGAATATAATCATGAGCTGTTAAGATATTTCTTTTGGTGTCCAGCAACAGTTTATTCTCGGTGCATAGTTCATGTGTATTTATACAAGGACATGTCCTTGTGTAAATACACATCTGAGTCAGGACTGATTGATTTGGTAGATTACTGTTCGGTCTAAAAACTTTCCTGTGCTTCAACAATGAATAATATTATTATAAATTCAATATCATCATCTGAAAATAATACAAAAATCGCAGAACAGCTACTTAGCATTTTTTCTATCAATTTATGCAAAGTATGTTCGAGAAGAAATTTGAATGTGATCTGTAAACCTCTAACGAACTCATCCTAATTCAGATAATATTCATATCATTCATTGGTTTTGTTCTCTAATGTTTCGATGAATTATAGAAATAATTCAAGCTCAGCAAATCCACAGACCACACTAATAAGAGTTTTTTTTTCATTTAAAACAATTCACAAATAGTGTACGTAGTACTCTTTGCATAATTATTCCTAAACTGCCCAAATTATTGAGTGGGTTGAGAGCAAAAATTATACCAAATGCGTCAAATATAACATTTTGGAGTTATTTACGAACACTGATTTCGAAAAATATCCTTGCAATATCAGAGTAAAACCTGACGAGTATGGCTTTATCTGAATATATCGAATTATGAACTGATATTCTTATATACAAAAAGACTGCGACGAATTATTGGTGACGGCGGACGAATTCGTCCTCTACGGTAGTAAAACATTAACTTCTTTCAGATTCATTCGAAAGTTTATTACGTTAGACAACAGGATACTTGAGTAGCAACCCAAGAATGCTCCAAGCGGCACATTCCTGTTGTCATATTCTGTTTTAGTCTTATGAAGTAAACATGCATTTTTTCGTTTCAAACTTTTGCATATGATTCTCAATACTTGGATGAAAAAGAAATGTTTGTGTAATTTCAGATCTCAAGCATGAACCACTATAAATTATTTTCGTCATATAGGCCAATATATACAAAACCAAAATGGTTCCAATATGAGATTACGATTATCCTTAGAATTCGGAGTTTTATAGTTTTCAATACACTGACTCGGTATTACGAGGCTACGAAAAGCTAATATGGGCTTTATATATTAACGTCGTCTATATTTTTGAAGGTGTTCACAGTGGTTAGTTGACGAATCAGACGTTCATAACGCCTCATTGGCTGCAACCACTCATCCATCCTCGTTCGATGGATTTCAACAAAGAGTAAAAATGACGTCACTTAAAAATTACCTCACAAAATATGCTTCGATTTTTCACTGTGCAAGTTTTGCCAATGTTACATAGGAAGCAAACTTGACGTCCTCCAAAGATGAGTACTTCGGCTTCGAAAAGAAAAGCTCATTCAGCGAATCCCCTGTAGATATGCAGGTTACAAATAATCTCAACGATAGTTAAAAGAACACTGAAGGCTCGAAACGGCATACTGTAATTTTGAAAATGTTTCTTTGCTTTACCACAACTTTTCCATCTTCCGCCAGGTCAAGAGGTAATTCTTTCCCGCAGATTTAACGTTAATCCCCAATAGAAATAAATTTAGCGACCAAACTGTTGAACGGATGATATTATTGCGCTCTAGTAAAAACTTTTAATTGTTCGGTCCAAGTTCTGAGTTCTCGAACAGTATTTCCATTGTGTGAGTTCCTTATGAGAATTTCAATTTTAGTAGGAGAAAAATTTATACGAGACTTTTATGCTTTAAATTGGAATATATTATCCAGAACACATAACCAACTTTGTTTAAGAGTGTAGATCTTCGTATCGTATAATGTTACTTCAGCTGAAAATTAAATTGTATACTGATGAAATATGAAGGTCCCTATTTTCATGGATATGAATTGGAGATATTATATTTTGTTTGATTTAGGTATTACATTGAATGTTAACTTTTTCGAACTTTTAAGGTTACTAGATTAGAGTCAATAGTGCTATACCTCCGTACCTGTTGCAGAGGCATTTCAGCATGGGCAGAGATCATTTTAGAGCAACAAAAATAAATAAATTAAACTATTGATTACAAATCGAACAATTTCGTTCAGGAGGTCAGGTCCGATGCCTCCTCCATGAGAGAGACACGAAAGGAGGAAATGGACGGACAAGGTCTACTTACATACAGAAACTAAACCTACAACAGACTTGTGCAACCAACACTGGTTTCGCTGAGGTAGGTAGCTCGATCGAATTCCCGTGGAGAAATGCTAAATTCCCGTGACACACTGACGTGGACAGACAGTATTAGCTTGCCTTCTAGGGTGAAGCTCAAAAATTTTATGTCCTGCCGAAGAATGTCAAGTCCTAAAAATATGTGAAAGACAATCCCGCTGATCATACTCCCCTCGGAGCTTCTCATTGAATGTGTCTCAAGGGAATGTATCTAAATTATGTTTGCGCATATATATATATATATATATATATATATATATATATATATATATATATATATATATATATATATATATATATATATATATATATATATATATATATATATATATATACATATATATATATTGCATATGAAAATAATGCAGTATAGGCCGGATATTATTGAACTATATTGGTTTGGTTTTAAGATTAAATAAAATTTGTAACTGAGAGAAAATGAAACTTTCTAAACTTTTTTCACTCATTTTTTCAGGTGATTTATAAGCTCCAAGGATCAAGCTAAATTTTAAGACATTATTAATTATTAGGACTGCGGCTTGATATTCTAGTCATTTCTAGAGTCATTTCTGTATTCCTGTTTTAGAACCGTATTTTAGGAATTTAAATGTTCACTGGATTACCATTTAGTGCTCCTTCCTTCCTTTCTTTCTTCCTTCCTTCTTTCTGTATTTTTAAAAGGATTGTAGCGCTTAATCACATGATTGAATTCAAGGCGTTTAGTACTAGAAACTGATTATTATTCTTCCGTTCTCAAACTTGATCTGATGCTGGAATGCTAGAACTCTAATAGTTTTCAAGTCGAATGCATTTGTAGGTTGTTTCAGGAGCCGGAAAGTGCAATCCTGTTTAATGTACACACACTAAGAAGATTATTTAGAGAAAGTATCCTAGGCCTAAATTCATGCATTCATAACAGCATAGTGGATTTAGCAATTTTCAGGCTTCTGAAGTGTCGATCAGTAACTTGGTTATTCTATGTAACTTTTTGTAGAAATAAGAACAAAGTTTGAACGAGTGTTGAGCGTTGTGGAACCTATTATCTAACAAGGCAAAGTATCAGCATTCTATATGCATTAAAATATCTCAAGTCGCAAAATCTAGCATTCATAGATTTCTAAATTCCTCTTTCAGAAAAGCTTTGCTCAAGACTGCGCTTGGAAAAAGATCCTAAGGGTTTACTCTGCTTTTGTTATAGCGAGGTCTAAGCCCAAGATAATGTTTTGAAAGCTTCGAACACAGGATTTTCAAATCTCTCTGAGTGCATAAATCGTCTTAAATAGACTGCTTTAAGCGAAGGAGTTCAGTTATCAACTCATATCGAGTCATGTGGTGACACAGTCCGAATAAGCATCAAGACTAACTTCTCGTGTCAATGTTTCAATAATATTCAGGCTGAACTTACCTAAATAAGTTTCATGATACTAAATTGCTTCAAATTTTCATTACTGTTTTGTGTATTTATAACCAATGATTTAAAAAATATCAAGTAATGCTATGTAAGTTTTACGTCGTAAATATTAAATGTGTGCAAGTAGTCAAGGGCTTATAACTTAGTGAGAGTGTGATCAGAAGAGCGGATGCTGCTGACAGAGTCACATTTAAATATGAGTTTGAATCTGCTTACCGGAGTTCAAACCTCAGCATAGGTGAGAAGACAGAGAACAACGTTGGAACTTGAATTTGTTGAGGAATCAACAGTTTGATGATCTGGCGAACGCAAAAAAAGAAGATGCAACAAACTCCAGAATAAACGATTTTCTCTTTAAAGTAAAGGACTTCTGCAATGAAACAAATATAGTCCAGTCATTGGAGCTAAATGTCATTGTTTTAGTGGTGTTTTATAGTTTTCATGTGTTTTTATTGTCCAAACTCGGTGATATATTTCGTTGCGATCGAAATCAACGTGTATTTCAAATCAATGAAATTGTTCTGATTTTCATGAGTAAAATAACATCATAATTTTTTTATCATAACGTATCGAAATTGGTAATGTCATCTATTAAATGTCTGCACAAAAAGCATATTTTGGTATTAGAATAGAATTAAGCAATTTAAACAAGCCGTTATATTGCCACCCACGCACCGGCAACCCAAAGTCCCATGCCGTACTCATCGTTACCATCATTCCGTATTCAGTGACGGTATTCATTGAAGGTAACAACAACAGTAACTTACTAACCAATAACATGATGAAAGTTGAAAACACTTCATAGGCAGCCATGTTGTTGGATTTAGTATGTACAGGACTGTCATGTGTTTGGAAACAAAATGCTATGAAGAAGCTCGCAACTTCCAGTTCCTTTTTTGACTTTAAAATAACTCGAAAGTCACAACCTGAACAATATGATCCACTGTACCAAATACTAATGCAAAATAAGCTTCTATTTCTTTTCATCTTTTCCGAAAATCAAATATTTAGACGGGATTATCATTTGCTATTGATGTGTATACAATACAAAAAACGATTGAACATATGGAAGTGGTAATAACTGTGCAATTTCAGCGAGCATTTGCATATCATTCTGCAATAGAATAAATCATTTTTAACCATGATCTATAAATAAATAATAGTTTACACGGTGTGCTAACAGTTGACTAGTTTAAGCCTGGTCTGTGTATGTTTATCGATTGAGGCACAATCAATTGAGGCTGTCTATGTAGGGAGACCAAGATGTCTTTTTCTTTCCCGAACTCAGAACTTCTCCCAAATCAGTCACCTTCTTGATAAACCATCAAGGTTGATTAAGTAATGAGTTTTAATTTAGTATTAGTAGCATCTCACCAATGGCTTGGAATTATAATTCATCTGTACATTACAACTAAATCTAGAAATCCCAGTTTGGAACAACAATCTCTTCCTAACCTAGAGTAAGGAATTTCCTCACTATCTTATATATAAATAACACTAAATACATGTACTGAAATTTTACCTCTAAGAAGTCAGTTCAAAATATAATATGCTACATTCCTATTCCCGTACACAACGGCCAGAATTAACTACGTGCTCGGCCTGCAAACCTTACTGAAGACTCAGTCAGAATTGTTCAATGTCGAGAGCTGGCGACGGATTGACGGCTCAGATCTCCAGATGCCAATCTACTGCCTAACTCAAAGCCAGTTTATTTTTCCAATTAATTGCCTTCTGTAGTGTTATGACCCTTCACAATGTTGGAAAATCATGCCATGGTCTGACGTAGTAGTCTATTACGACTGACGTATAAGATATACATAGTTATTAGAAATAAATAAGATAAAGTTCCACTGATTTCAGTGCAATTTCCTAATAATAATACGCTTTAAATATAAAATACGAATTTTAGTCAGTAGTATTGCTGGGAATCAGTACACACTCGCTCTTCATTACTAATGACAATTTTCGTTGTTTTTCTGTGGATGTTTCAGGAGCATCGATAATATTTGGAATAGTTATATGAATTTTCTTCAAACCATACTGCGCAGAGGTTGCCTCAGCGATGAAAATCAAAGATAGGAAGCAAATCAAGCGAAGAACCAGAAATAAGATAGCCTCGGGCAGGTGCTGGAAGACAGAAATCGTCACAGACGTGTCCCAAGGAGGAAATCTTTGAGCCGGTCTCGAAATTTTGGGCGTATGAATAATTTTCGGAAGAAGTTTGCGTCAAAACTAAAAAATAGAGAATGAATTTTGACAAGATGATCTCATGAAATATAGTTGAGCTTTCGTTTTGAGGCAATAAAACCCTTTTGAGTAAACATATATATGAAATTTTGATTTTTATGGCTAAATACTGACGTATTTAGCCCATTACATATAACCCTATAACATAGTATTGATTATTTCGTATAATAATCTCACTCAAAACGTGGTGGTTGACGTTCCAAAAACAAAAAAAAAATGGTCATAGCTTTTTCTGGGCTGAGGTTTAAATTACAAGACAGTGTTTTAAAAAAGCCTACGTAGAATGACAAGGAGGGAAAACGCAATTAAAATACGTTGAGATGGCAGTTGAACGAGGATCATAGAACAAATATAACAGGAAGGATACAGAAGTCTTAGCAGGAGACTGAGCCTTATCCTGGTCGAAACAGGGAGAATAGTACAGCTCCGATGATATCAAAAGATATTACTTACTTCATCCAGGTTATTTAATAGGAGTTCATGGTAGGTATAATTAATGTAGATTAGGTAAAGCTGGAGCCTCTGATGTGAAAATAATTACAACTTAAAAATAGAAGCGGAAAATAACAGTTGCATATATAAAAAAGATAAATATCACTATATCCCTGGCAACGTCTTGTGCATGAACTAGGGTTGCAAGACCCTGTTGTTTAAAACATTTTCCGTGATACGAGTTTCCGAACTAAGAATCTACATTGTGTAACAAGAACATCACGTAAAAAATGCATTGACAAAAATATTTGTTCAGTGATAACAAGGGAACATAATAATATCATTATTAATAATCGAAAGCATGCCCTTTCATTTTAATAACTTAATAACCCCAAACATAATACAACCATGACCATACTTTACTGTCGGTACTGTTTTTGGGGAAAATGTTTCACCTCTATAATGTCAAAACTTGTTCACATGATTATTTCCAGGTAACTCAATTTTTGTTTCATCACTCGATAGCATTTGTTTGCCAAAAAACAATTCATTTTGTTCCACAAAGTTTGGTAAAATTCAAGCGATCTTAAAGATGACATGGCTACCGAAAATGTTTCCGTCGTGGTCAATATCTATGTGTGTCATTCCTATTTAAACAACTTTTAGTTATACGGGTACTTACGGTGATACCCTTTGTATCCAAGTCTTTGGCTATATTTTTCAACAAAACTCTTGGGTTCATATTAACCTCGCAACACACTTTCCTGGCAGCTACTTGTGACAATCTCGACAATCTTCCACGCTTTGACAAAGTCGATGTCGTACCAAACTCTTGAAACTTCTTGATGACATCTTGTACGGTACATCTGGGGATAGCTTAGCATTTTGAAAGCTTGAAATTCCCTAGGGAAATAGTTTTCAAGCTCATCAGAAATAAATCCAATGGTATTTTTCTCAATAATTTGTCTTAAATAAATATGATTTCTATAGAGGGGGACAACCGTTATTGCAGAATTTTTAACAAAGAACTTTGAAAATGTGTTGGGGCGCTGGCATTTTTTACGCCTAAAAACTTGATTTACCTGCATAGGCTGTGGAAAGTGAATACAATGAATCATATTAATGATCACAGCACTGCAAACAATTTTCTTTTAGGAAAAGTATAGCCTACGTTAGCATCAGAATGCCACAGAACTTTGAAGTAATGAATTCCACATGGACATTCAAAGATTATTAGTTTTTGTTAGCAAAGTATCATAATGCATATATTTTTTTTCGCGTGGCAATGCTCCATCAAGTCTTCCGTAAATATTTAATCTAGTTCTACTTCAATGAAAGCTGTTGAAAATCTAAACAAAACACAAAGAACAGGCGTCCAAATCTAATGGGCACTGGATTTGAAAGTTTACAATAACATGATAATAATAATTTTTGGCCAACAATGTTCAAAATGACAGACTCTGAACGAAAGCCAGATGAAAACTATAAATAGGACGATGCAACCAATATCAACTCTTTTTGTAGTTGAAACTGTTGCGATGTCTTATCCTTAATCTTTTTATTAACATTTTACGAAGAAGCTGATTTTACATTATGCTTAAAAAACTCGTTTCTTGTTTTACTTCCCAGTTCCAAAATTTTAGTGGCACATTTAACTATTATAAAACAGCCTAACACTTTGGTGTTACGCATCCCATGCCGCTTGTGACATTTCAAAACTGTCTGTTTTTTTGGATAATAACCTCTGAGTTTTGCTAGTGTCCAAGCAATAGACCTTTATTTTTTCCTTTTCAGAGAATCGAACTTGTTCTCGTTCGCAGGTTAAATTTGAAATCCTTCGAACACATATCAAGCAAATGTTAAGACAGTACTTTTTTGCGACACATAGTGTAAACGTTATTTTTTGTAAGCAAGTTCATTCCTAGGCTTGATCGCTTCATTTGTGTTGCGGTATGTCATTTGAAGAATTGGTCGAGTAATTATATTGTTTAATGATTTTTTTGTTCAAAAAAATTCGAATTTAGGTATGTGATAAATTTCTCCGTCGAATGGAGGTTAACACGGTTTGCATTTTAGAGCCTGACTTGGATAGCAAAGGCAGTCTTCAGTCTACAATGATTTACTTTCTCAGATTGATTTAAAGTAAAATAATTTTTTTTCTCGTCTTCTTCGAATTCCAGAGTCCTACCTGAATAAATTGTATACTGCTACTCCATTAAGACATTACAAGGGATTGAATCTAATCGTATTTACTTCTTTAATTGGACACATATATAAAGAACTTTAAAATATATAATGATGATATTTACTCAGAACTACAACGGAAAAATGTTACTGATGTTGTATTGAATAAATGATTGAAAATTATATGAATTAGAAAATACTACAAAATGTAAAATTCTTTTTTCCAAACATAGGTGGATTTTTTCATCGAACTCTTCTCCAACAACAGACATAGAAATGAATGTTTGGTGTCGTCTGGATACTTTATAATCTCAGTTCGACCATTTATTTTTTAGTTGTAGTTCGACTGAAGATCTCTGAGAGTCCCGTAAAGTCCTGCATGTGAGATGAGGATGATGGCATTAGTGAACATTTAATAAAGCGTTGTATCAGAAGAGAAAAGGAATAGGGAATTTTGTTGAGCTACGCTTCGTCAGTAAAGATTTGCTTACTTGTTCAAGGATTAAAAATAGCAATGTACAATTGTAATTTCGTTTTCAAAGGGATTAACATAATTAATTCACACTGATATTTAACAGCGCACATGTTTCAAATTGAAATCATCCTGATACTCATCACTTCTACACTGCTAATCGATTTCAATTTTATTCTCCTTTCTAGCATGTGTGTGTCTGCATCACCATGTCTTTCAATTCAGAAATTAAATTTTAGAAAATTTGTTCTATGAATGTTAATGACATCGATAATTATATTTACTACATTATTTTTCGTTTTTTGTCCCATTTTGCAACTTTTTCCTTGAATATTATTTGGTTAGTACAAGGTTCTCAATTATTATTGTTATACCTATGTACAAAATCAATTATTGACCCTAACATTTCAAATTATTTACACTTTTGTGCATTACCAAAATGTCAAGGGTTCTAGCAATGATACTTATCATAATGACTGAACATTCAGACAAAATGGTAGCCAGTTTGATGTGGCGGGAAAATCTACAACTTATGCCACTAAAAACTTTAGAATTGGAAGTTAACACAATACTAGTTCGGAGAACGTTGACGCTTTTCACAGAGACTGCACAAGTATAAAATAGTCATCAACAAGGTCATGCTTGAACTCCCAACACATCAAAATAGGTAAAATCCTTCAGAGAGAAACTTAATAAAACCTAGAGGTCCTTTAGAAATTTGTCATAAGAGGGGAATGTATTAATTTGAACCATGCCCACTATCTTCAAGAAAGACTTGAAGATCTCTCCTAAAAATCATCAACATAAACAGCTGATATCGGCTAAAACTGTGGACAAACATCTGGCAAGAGTTGAAATTCTACTGTATTGTATTTGCGATGACACGCAGTCGGACTTAGTGTTCACTGACAAAAAAGTATGTACCAGTAAAAATGTAACGTTCAAATAATCGATTTTTGTCGAGGACTAAGGAGTTTGACACCCGGGTAGACTCTCGAAGGACAAAGGAGCTCCGTTAGCGATGGATTGGGCAGCAATTACTGAAATCAAAATAAATTCATTTGTTTTAGCGTGGAAATGTTCTTAATTTATCCAAAAAATTATTGCAACGACATTCATGAGGAGTTGTTATTACCCTAGGTTAAAAAATCGATTCAAAATCTGCAATAATTGTTTTTTTTCAGCATGATTCTGTATCCTCACATGAGCTAAAAGAGCGAAAATTGTTGACAAATATCTAGCAAGCGCTGAAGTCCTATTCTTCTATTGTACTAACGCAATCGCGATGACACGCTGTCGGACGTCGTGTTCACTCACAACAAGAAATTTGAGGAAAGTGTGACAAACAGAAAAACTGAAATTTAGAATGTATGTTTACTCAAGAAATCTGATTTAATCTAGCGGCCTTCTGTAACAATTTAATTTAGTTAACAAGTTGCCCCTATGCAATGCTCCAGGCTCACAATGCTATTGTGAGCCCTATGCAATGGTCCAGTTTAGTATGAACCCAACAACAACTGAGCGCTCGACTCTAGTCCAAGTGAGGAAGCAACACTAACAGGATGAATGGAGTAAACGGAGTTTTTACGGGAAGATTCTCAATACATACGTCAACCTGCTTTCGTGAATTAAAATATTTATTCAACGTAGGATTGCATTATCTCCTTAAACTCACAAATATTCACACTAAATTCTCTTAGAAACCCTCCTTCAACTATTACTCCATTGAATGGGGTAAAGGGGTCTTCAAGGAAGAGATACCCAAGTATAATACGAAAACGACTAGATTAAAGTTATGAAGGTGAGTTAGAAATTGGTTTAAAGCTTTCCCAGGAGAACACGGCTAGTGTTTAGTGGTTTTAATTAACATCAGGCCTAAAATAGGCGTAGTAGACTACTGCCCATGGCTTGAGAAGATCTCTATTATTTAATTAAAGTAATCTAAATTTCAGTGGAAAGTTCAATTGAGAAACTTATTCGTACCTAAAAGTAGTTTTATAATGCAATGTTAATAAATGAATACAATGGGATATATCTAAATGAGGGTTTTAAACAAAAGAGATGGTGTATGTGAAGAAGTTAGGGCAAAGGGAAATTTAGCGACGTCAACAAGGCAATGAACTTAACGCGAATGTTAACAAATGATAACTCCTAATAAAAGTATCGGCTTGTAATGAAGATCACTCCAGCTATACAAGCTAAGTGCACATAAAATTTGCAAATAAATGAATATCAACATCACAAATTAACTGAGCCGAGGACTTGAAGGATAATTTCCATATCTTCAGTAACACGCAAAAATATTGGATAATACACATGTTTTGTCATAACTTCAGTTTGGGCCTACTATTTTGTTTGATAATTAATAAATATTACGTAGTATTGTATCATACGTCTTATGTGGAAAAAGAAATCAAATTTACGTGTTGGAATTGTTCGATTGATCAAACAAAAATGAACCTATGCAAAAGTATTGGATACATCCAATTAGTATTTTGTTACAAATTCTTTATTTCACTCAACTGCTTCCAGTCGTCGTCTATAGCTGTGCACAAGTTTTTAACAAAGATCTACTGTTATTTTTTCCGATTTTTCCCTGTAGATCTCCTCTAATTAATTGTTATTTTGTAAATTCCGCTAATAGACTTCAATCTTTCTAATTTTCCACAAATTCTCTATTGGATTTAGGTCGGTAGACTGACTAAGTCAGTCGAGGATGCCAATTTCATCATTTTAAAACCAATTTTTTAATTAGTTGATAGTGTGAGAACACGGAATTTTCAGGGCAAATGTGTGTCTTCTCTTTTGGGGCACTTCTTGAGACACGGAATTTTCACCGTGTCCCAACGAAACTACCAACTTCCGAAGTATTTTCGCAAGAACCTATATATGACCTATATATGACCATTCATCCTACATTTGATAATTTTTCAATTCACCAGTGCTCTTCGATGAAAAACATTCCCATATTAAAATGGAACCACCTCCGAACTTCACTGTGGGAGATGGTATTCTGATTATTTTAAGCAGTGCCATTTTTCTGACAAGCCCGCGTTGCTCTGTTTCTTCCGAAGAGTTATATTTTGGTTTCGTCTGACCAGATTGCCTTTTCTCAAAATTCACTGCCTATCTCTTTATAGGTTTCAACAAAATTCAAACTGGCTTAGACATGTTTGTATTTCAGTCATGACACTTTCCTTGGAGATCTTGAACTGAAGACAAACAATTTAGACCATTACTAATGGTGTTCTTGCTTACTTGAATCCTAGCTCCTTTGAGGTAGGTTTCAATTTCTAAACGGGTACTGAAAGGGTCCTTCTGTACTTTTCTGCCTATACACGTTGAGTGGCTTTCGTTTAGTTTACTTGGTCTCCTAGTTCTTGGAATGTTAGTATTTCCATCACCCAACGTCTTATACTTGCTGATGATGTTTTTTCGATAACCTTGGTTTTATTGGGACGTTTAATGATTTTAGGTAGCATATTTTTTCAAAACTCTTTAGTTTATGTCATTTTTGATTGAGACTTTTGGTCTTGCGTTTGTGAGGGGATATACATAGTTTTCAAACTGTAGGAACCAGCGGAAGTCATTCCTGTTTTCGTTGAAACATCCTTGATATCTGGTTTCCATCCTTGTGATACATTGGTAGAACCTTTTTCCATGTTCTTCACTGATATCACCCATAATAAATGACAAAAAATCTAGATGAGAATCCAAGATACACATATTAAGAAACATCAGACACCCCACAGCTTAATAGGCCTTTTCCATGCTGTCCACTTATTTTTCATAGATGTCAACACTATGATTACCAAGGAAGTTCTGCACTACATGGACAAATGAGTCCCATGACGTCAACTCGACTGGAGTCAGTTTATTGCGGAACTCCTTGTCACGAATCAATTATCCCATCTGCGGTCCTTCAAAAGTACGTGTTATTAGTTTATCGTCTGTTTTCATAGCACAAAAATTTCTCTTTGAGATACTGGAATTCATTATAATCAAAAGTCATTACTCTAACAAAATTTCTGACCAGGCCAAGCTTATTATGACGGGCCGGGATATAGATATTCTGTGAATGTCCTGAAGGCATGTGATGTACACTGTATCGGGCAAATGTGTGTCTTCTCTTTTGGGGTACTTTTTGACGATATGATTATTCGTGTCGTCACTGCTGGTCCATCGACATAAAAACACACATTATTTGTATATCTTAAATGTAGGACAAGATTCTGATCTCTTCATACTCATCCACATAGATTTCATCACTATTGTTATATTCATCTTCAAGTGATGAATTATCTTCGGTAACTACATTAGCTGATGGATGAACTGGAATTAATGTCTCCATATTATAGAGGACTATTTTTATGACTGACTCCCAATTTAGGTGCACAATTTTTGTTTTGTTCTTATTGGAGAATCCTTAAACATATGTGATACGAAAGTTGTAATCAGAAACGTGATTTGTTGGCTGAAACCGCAGCATTGACACAACAAATACATTTCCTCCCAATTACTATTTAACCACTGCGTGAGTCCTGTATTTCAAACAGTAGAAGATTTCTGAGGTGTCCATGGCTTATCTTGGTCACTAGTTTTACAATCGAAATAATACTTGTACGCAGATTTTGCTCCTTCGGTCAAATTTTTTTCGTGGTTGCTCGGAGTATACCTGTCACAGATCTAGCATAAGTTGTCTGAGCAGGGCAAACATCCTCAGCAATTCATGTTTTCTGACAAGAAAGCGTATGTCCTATTATTTACTTTCGGTTACAAAGAAATGGAGGGATGAATCTAAAAAAAAATCAATCATCGTGTTTATTACCGTTTCAACATTAGATATATAACATCACTAACATAATATTTCAATCTATTGACGTAAAAACAGGAAACAAACGCATACAACATATCGTCTAACGGCGGTAGCCGAAGCAACTCTACATAGATTCGCAACTAAAGAGTATGCGTGTAACGTAAGCACCTTGATTAGAACAATTTTTAATGCAGATTCAGAATTAACATAGTTGGTATAGTAAAAATCAAATTCTAGAACCCGAGTAGCAAAACCTCTGTTGATTAGAGTAATTATTCTTCATCTGGCTCAAGATACTTACCTGAGAATTGATGAGACTTTGAAATATGAACTGTGTTTGCCAACAGTTGAGTTAAGACATGTGTCAAAGAAGATCCTAAATTAAATTCAGATCGTGCCCAGGTTCGCCCACAGAAAAGGGTTAACTTTCAATGTTTTTCATCTCGTGTTGGTAGTCACCGTAGGAAGGATTACCTGCGAAGTAAAAATGCATGTCCAAGGGCTGCTCGGGCATTTAGAGCTGGTATTTCTTTAGGTCCCTCAATGCATTTAGTTTCGATGCAGAACCCACGCTGTGTGTCGAGTATGATTTACACAAAGGTGCTTTAACAAATATTATTTTAGGTTTCCAACTTTTGCGCGTAGTCTTGCTGTTTCTCGATCAGTTGGGACTGATCAAGAATGTCGTTTTAGTTTTCATACAGACATATGTAATTATGGTTTAAGAAAGGTGTTACTGTAATTCTGGAATTATAAGCTGCACCCAGTGTTCTTCCACAGTGCTAAGTTGTAGGATAAAGTTATAATAATTACCTATAGAGGAGTAAAAAGAATGGTTAGTGATAGTTTGGGCACTAAACTAATTTAGATACAAAATATTTGCATAGTCGCAAGTTTGTTCAGAACTGATCGTCTTCAGTTACAGTATTTCACATTTAAATGGGAAAATCGTACACGTATGTGCTGCTCTAATTGCTTTCAGTAGTATAGTTAGTGCTATACATTTCCAGTCATGGCAATTCCTGCACCGACTGAATAAGACGCAATACATCTGAACTCCCTAACCATGTGAAGTTTCTTGGAACACTCAGGAGAACGTTCTTACAAATGTAGGTGGTGTGAGGGAACTTCTATGTTCCATTCATCACGATGATTTCTTCAACAAGCTTAAGAAAGTAAACTTTGACATTACCAGATAGGTAACTGTCCTAAATCGCTTGTGAACCGTCAAACATTGTGTTAGCTGTTCGTTCTCTCTAGTTAAGAGTATGTACACAGTTTTATTCTTTCTTTCTTTCACGCCCGAATGTGTGTTGAAAAACTTTTAATCTGAGGATTTTGTTGAGTGTACTAAGCTTATTTGAATATCCATCGAATTAACTTTTTCATTCTCAAACTCCTTAACAGGTTGAATAAATTATTGTTTTTATGTTTCATAACTAACATACAACGTATTAGGATCGCCATGCTGAATCGATTGGAATGTGCTTCGTGTTACAAGTGGCATTTTTTTAATTAAAATAAAATATTCGATTTACGAGAAGATGTAAAAATTAGGATAATTATTCAATTTCTTGTCACATTATTTCATGGATTTTCAATTGGTTAAGAATGTTTATGGATGCATTCATGTTAAACAATTATCTAGCATATGTTTCACTGAGAAAAGTTAATTCAACTACAGTCAGGTATAAATTGTTTAGGCCTTTAGTTGAAAGTGGAATATGTATTTTTCGCTTCAGTTGTATCGCTTGTAAGCCCGTGTTGAAGTTTTCATGTTCAACCCAGAGCAACTCATCATACGCTTTATAGACTTCCACAAAAATTATAGTGATCTCTATCTCTCTTAAATCCCAACCTTCAGACTTCTCTTAACTCTGAGCCGACAATGAATATATTTTCCAAACTTGAGAGGAAATATATTTTTTACCGGGTCTTAATCGAAGTAAGTGTCTGAGGGTATAAGGGACCGTCGAGGAATCCAATAGGATAAATGACAGGGATAAGTTTTGACACATATATTAAGAAGCACCAGAGTAAAGCAATTTGGTCTCACGAGAGTGTGAGCCTTCTATAATATCTGAGCCACTAGTGCGCAAGCACAGGCGTAATAATGGACTCGGTATGTGATGCGTTGGTACTCGGCTTTTTAAAAATCTCAGCCCACTACATCTTGGCAGTGGATGCACTGAGAAATTTTGAGTAGAGGAGAACGTGGAGAGGCCGATAAGAAGTGTTGGTGAGGTTGTTGACTTTGGGAGCGCTGGAGAGTAGTTGACTTTGAAAACACTTAGTAGAGAATGAGGAAACAGTCGGTCGGTCGGTGCCAATCGGAAAGGTTTGAGAGAGGGTTTGGCACAGGGTGTACCTAAGTAAAGGGGTGAAACGGAAAGGGATACTAGGAGGGAAAAGAAATGAGCTCTGGGCGCACATATATCAAGTGGTGACGGGGCAGCTCTGCTTCCTTAAATAGGCAGTCAGCTGAGCTCGACTGCCTCAGTGGGACCGTTTATTGGTAGACATAGAGTTCCTTCTCATTCTCCGATAACGCTAGGGAAGTTAGTCTTGTCTGTGCTGTATTCATTGGAAAGGGGGAGGAAGGGAGATAGATATTCAATGGCCCTCCTTGACCGGAGTAGGGTTAGGGCTATTCAATGTTCATATTAGACTATGATTTGTGTGGTACATGTACGTATTGTAAATACAGAGCCCTCACGGGCTTTTGTATATATGTACATGCCCAACAACTAGTCTCTCAGAATAAACTTTACAACTACCTAATTAAGCGCATTGCACCTGCGTAGCCTCCTAGCTACTGTCCCTTTCCGTTTCACTTCCTGTTTCTGGTACAATCAGTGCCAAACTCTTTTCTTCAGCTCTTTCCTGGTGGCACCGACCACCACCTGTATTCATTTCCTTTGTCCTGTTCACTCATTGACTGTCTTGAGATAGCAGTTCACCACGTGTTTTTCCTACGAGAGAACGTTTGTAATGAGAGCTAGTCGATTCACTGCAAACCCATCAGTTTCCAATACCAGCTGGATAGCTACTTAAAAAATTTGTCTCTGTTATCAATTCCAATTT
>VCRD01000940.1:96034-106976 GCA_006783055.1 Trinorchestia longiramus
AGTGAGAAACACAACCTAGGGGCAGCTATCTAGGGTGACTTGCGGCCTAGGGTAATGCCTAGGATATTGGCTGTGCAGGTGAAGGACGATTCAAATAAAATTTATATTAAGATCATCATGCCAATGAACAACAGTAGATCTCACACGTGTACTTAAACGTGTGCGTTGAGGGAATCCTGAGTGTGTAATATTAAAGAGCCTAAGTGGCTTATGAAACTGAAAATATTGTCACACCGTGAATTAAAGTATCCAATTACTCGTGGGAAATGAAAATAAAATCATTGGTGCAATAATGGGAAGGAAAAAGCGGTATTTTGAGGTGTCTTTGCAAGTGTTGAATTGCCAGATCCTCGCTCCCAGTGTTGAATCTCCAATGTAATATCAGGTGCTAAGGTTGATTCAAGGTAAAAATGATATTAACTGTTGAGTAATTTCTGGTATTATCGATGTGAACGATTTCTTTGCATTTTGATGACGTTGTGTTGTACCTTAATGTCATTGAATTTTGATTATGCGGTGTTGTACCTCGATGTCATTGAATTTTAAGTATGCCGTGTTGTACGTAAGTATTCAACAGTTAGGAATGCGACCAATCTGTTTAATAGGGTGCAACATTTGTGGCTCATTGGCTGGAACATAGTAGACTACTTTCCTTTTCATTTCTGTGGCAATCAGAATAAGAAATATTAAATTTTCTGTGCGGATTGACTATTTTTTCTCACATCTGCCTTTAGAAAATGGGAACCTTTTAATCATTTCATTCATGTGGGGGTTTAGGGCCCTCCGAAGGCAATCGTGTCATGTTTTCTTGCATATAATTAAATATGTCAATTAAAAGTATTAATTGGAAATAACGGAAATGAAGCAGCATGCAGAAAAATCATGTTTTGAAACCAAGATTTACGTAATTCATGAGAAAGAAGAAGTAACTCATAGTCAATCAATAATTGAACAAATAATTATAAGCAAAGTAATTTTATATCTAAATAAAAAAAACAATAGGTTGGTAAGCAGATCTATACCGCTCACCGAAAGCAACCCTAATGCCAATGGTAATTAAAGGTTTTCCCTAATTTTAGTGGCGCAATGGAAAGGATTTGTGCCTTCCTGCAGTTCTTCGAATTTTTTTAAATCAAAAGGTAGCGTTTTTTATCTATTTCTTGGGAGTTTTTTTTCACTTCCAGGAAATTGGGAAGGGATGTTGTACATGCAGTTCAGTTTGCGTTCCATTATTTGACAAGCCTGGGATAATATAGATTTAATATTCATTGACTTTTTATGTCAAATGCAACCGTGTCTCATATAATCAAGACTCTATTTGAATTGAATTGTTTTATTTTAGAGGAAGGAGAAATTCAGCATTTCGTATATATTAAATTGTCATTGCATTATTAATAATGCTGCATGAAAAGATAAATCCCAGTAGAATGTAAATTCTTTGGAGTTGGGGTCGATAAATCTCGACGTAGTCTAAAGTTTTTCTCGCCTGAAAAGTGTAAGGGGAATTAGAATTTGTATATAGTTAGTATGTGTAAATTACTTGCAGGCAGAATAGAGTGCGTTAATTAAGGTATGTCAGAACAGTTCTTTTGAAATGCGGTAGGAGACTACCGTAGAATAGACAAAATGATGTGTTTTTTGGTGTTGTTAGTTGGAAGGGAAACGGTCCTGCACAAGGCCATGAAGAATTTTTTTTTGCCTCTCGAGTAATTAACTTCAGTTAAGGTCACGCGAAATATTATGAGGAAATTCCAAGTGTGTATTTTCTAAAGGTTTTCACTATTTGAAGGCAACTGAATTTCTTACGTGGGTGAATACTTGGTTAAGTACAATAAAAAAATGTTATGGTGTGTCTTTAATTTACGCAGTTTTACGAGAGTCACAGACCAGCAACGCATCTTTTATAAAAATATAAAATTTTTGACTTCAGTAGTGAGATAGAATTCCGTGTTAAAGTGAACAAAAATAGCAGAATTGAAAACGTTTCAACGAAAATGTTGAAAAATGGAGTACTGTGTAATTACAATAGGAATAATAGGTACTGGTAAATGGAAATGCTCGAAAGTGATATTTTATTATATACCAAATTCAACGTGAAAGTGTTAAACATGTCATGTTCGTGAGGCAGGTGAATCAGAATCTGAAACCAGTGTGTGATTGAGTATATAAGGTGAGCTGCGATCGAAGTACACAGCGAAATCAATAGTAACAAGTGTCAAATTTACGCATGTTCCTTTAATTATCAGGCATTTGCAAATAGCGAATTTCTTGGCATAGACTTCATTCTGTAGAACTTGGCGAGGAATTGAGGAATTTACCACCCATAACAAACCCCAAAAATTGTCGTATTTTCTATGATCAAGAACAACACATGACCTGTTCTGAAACTGAGAACCCAAAATTTGAACTGATCCTCGAATCTGTACGTTACGGTGAAATAATTCATCGATGCCCATTCTTCTGAAATAAGAAAGTCAAAAGGATAGAAAGCAAATTCAGCTCCTGAGGGTTATAAGGTTCTAGAATTTTGAGTGTTTTTCTAAGTCCCAACGAGGATTTGCACACTAAATTATTGATCAAAATTTCATACACCAGGTTTGATTTGATCTAGCTAGATTACAATAAGGAATCCTTTGACAGGTACAAATTCGGAGCGGAACTGCAGGTTTCACAAAGTTTTATAGCGGTAGGAGGATATACTGGTCGGTGTACAGCAGATATAGCAATGTAACATTCTTCTCCCAGAAATGAGCAGGATATGCGCACTTAAATAGGCTTTCGTTTTCCTATAGACTACTCAATTCAATTCTTTAAGACACTTGTCTTGTTCGGTTCTGAAATTTATGGTGTCTTCCTCCTCTTTTCTCACAGATTATAATCCAATGAGTGCATATGCCTTGTTAATAAATCAATATACAAATCTTTGAACCATACCTGATTGCGAGGTAGTATGTTTAGGATCATTGTTTTGTTGAAACCATGGAACCATTATTCATTTCTAAGATTTAGTTCCTCAGCTCATTTATGGATATTGTGTTTTCGTACATTTTAATAATTGAAACTATTCATCCTTCCGTCGATTATTTCCTTTGTTCCTGCGGTGAGTTCGGTGTACGACTCCATATCATGTGGCAATGCAGCATTGTATCATTACGGTTCCACAACCATACTTTAAACAAACAAAAACAAACAAAACAAACAAACAACTTTATTTCCAATCAAGTACACAGTACATAGACATTAGTACATTGGTTTTTCAAATTCTTAAGGTTAACATTCCAAGAGTAAGGGTGATGGTGAGCTCCATGCGACGATCCCGGGAGTTTTGATGGGCGTGTCCATGGGCGTGTTGAGTGCTCACCCAGTAAGCACTCAACACGCAACACGTAAGCCAGCCAGTGCTTACCCAGTAAGAAAATATTTTTTAGAGTAGGGATGACAATTTTTTGGATACAAGCAGTTTTATGTTGCCTCCAAACATGTGTTCTATCGTTATGACCATGTACCTATAGCTTCTTTTGATAGTATGGCTAGAAATGATACGATTTTTACAGAAAAATTTTTTGCTTGCAAATCTTGCTGTGTTTCAGAGTGACATCTACCTGAGGACTGTCACACAAATTCACACGTAACCTAATCTAAGCCGACTTCTACATCATCTTATAGTTTTTAGAATAATAAGTTTGAAATAGTAAAAAATGATGTATAACGACATAGGTATTTAATTCACCATTCCCTGTTTTTTAAGTTGTGTATAAAGTTGAAATGTTCAAAAAATATTTCATTTATCTTACTAAGTAATGTTTGTCGTTGATAAGAATGTATTTTGTTGAAGGTTCGCGGGTGTGTCGCTTCGAAAAATTTCATAACATAGAAGTTTGGAACTACCTAAATACGTGTTTCGCAGCATTGAACATTCCTCAGAATTAGTGCAATTGAGAAATTTCTTCAATTTTATTGTGCAGGAGTAACGCAAAATGTTAAAAAGATAAAAGAATGCTCTCTGGAGTTTAGATACGAAAACATAAGAAACCAGGTAGCAGGAAACTGTTGAAAGGCAACAAACGAAAGTGCACAGGTCCAAACACTCATACTGCAGGGGCTCAACTGTTTTAACTTCCTTTCTGGTTGTGCTTCTATGCAACGCGAACCATGCAGTTGTCAGATTTTACTATGCACCTCTATGCTTCTTCGAAGAACACCCCTGAAATACATGACCCACCAGTTATGCCGAGCCACCCACGTGAATGACCTCGTTGCTCACATTGGTATGCGGCAAACAGTAGGAAAGTGACGGAAAAGACAGACTTTTGATCCAGGACCATTTTGCTTCAATCGAATCATAATCACAACGTCTAGGATCATTGTTTGATCCAATGTGCATGAAAAGATAATCGTAAAGGTTTCTCACTCTGTGGCAGCTCTGAAAAAACGATCACGAAGGCTTATCGAGGCATAAAATAAAACATGGTGCAACAAGTATTCAGAAACTTTCGAAAACATGTATAACTGGTATTGAAGACAATGATTGATATATTTAACATGATATCATGTATTTATTTGAACGCTGATATTTTGTGAAAAATAACCTTCGTATACGGTTACGTTTTAAAGTTTAAGCACGTTTTATTCATCATACACGTGACACTCTTCCAATCAATCATTCAAGCAGTAGAGTTAAGCTGTCAAAGTTTAGGTGAGTGAGTCGGGAGTTTTAGAATAGAACAATTCTTGTCCCTAAATAAGAAATGTGACATGAGACAGGTTTTGCAAGCCGAAACGTAACTGCTGCGGTCCCAAACCAGCGTCGTGTACTCTCACTCGAATAGTCAGGGAAGCTATCAATCTAAAGATGAAGCTATACAAGGCACTGACGCAGTTGAGTGAAAGCAGGATCTATTGGATGTTAGACTTATCTACTCATTTATTTTCCAGAACGTTCTAGAACGTTTCAGTAACAAACACAACGTGGTGCAATTAACCTCATCGTTGTCATTTTGGCTCATGGCAGCAGGATTACTGAAACGAAAATGTTCATTGTTGATTTGAGGTAAAAAATATTGACGTTTAAAAATCAGGTAATAACGAAGTATTTTCAAATTCTTAGAAATCCCTACATTTACTGTAGAATATCTGATAATAAAAGTAAAGAGTTTAGAACGGCAATGACTATGCCTGATAGCGGAAGACAATCAAAACTGTCACCAAGGGTTGAGCGTAAACTAAGCCACGATTTTATTTTGAATCCAAAACCTGTGTTTAAAAACATTACGGGACATGGATACGCAGGCTCTTCAAGCAACGTCTTTTATTTATTAATGGTCTTCTACTGACAGAACACTGTGGATGCCTATTCACAAGCCACATAATCTCTCAGCACGTTCAATTTTGAACAAGCTTTCTTATGCAAATAAATTGTTTGTGCGAACGAGTGCCATGGAATGATGAAACAAAATTGAGCTATTTGAAAATAATGATGTAAACAAGATTTAACGTCAGATAGATAAGGCGGTTCTAACAAAGATCATAGTGTCAACAGTTAAACATAGGGTTGGTTGTGTGATTTTTTTAGCTCACGTAGAACTGAAAATTTAATAGGAATGGAAGTAGTTATGGCAGCTGATCACTACGGCAAGATACTGAACAAAAACTTCGAAAAATAAAGGCCAAATTTGGAGGTCGACACGTTTTGAATTCCAGCGTGCCATGACCCCCAAACATACCACTGAGTCTGTGGCTTTATGACTCTAAAAATTAAAATTGTAATTTTGTCATTGCCATCGATGAGTCCTAACTTGAATCCACTTCAAAAACCTACGTCGAGAATGGAGTGTTCGAATACATCGTTGGAAATTGAAATTCCTACATAAATTAAACTATGTAGCCATTGAAGAATGGAATAATATTCCAGCACAAACATGTTCTAACTTGATTGAGATTTATTGAAATTGTTTGAGAAAAGTTATGAATATGAAAGTAATACTTTTCTCTATAATCTTTATTATTTCCCCTTATCAAATTGTACTAATATTTTTCCTAATTTTTTTTTAATGATTTTAAAGTTAAGTTTCATAAACCAATTTATTTTGTCTGAAAATTGAGTTTGAATTGTCTTTCATTAATCTAATATTACATTTGTAATCAGATGAACATTAAATTCTAAGAAATTATTAAAAATATTGAACATTGGTGGGTGTACGAATATTTTCGTCGTTAACTGTATATAGAGAATAACGGATTCGCGTCGAGTATCATCTACAACAATATTATTAACGAGTTTCGCTCACCAGACGAAATTTTTTACCTGGAACTGAACGGTTGGTCAACAACGAGTTTTCTGCGTTTTTTCCCTTGTTTTTTATTTATTCAATTACTACCCGGCATAGTGTAAGCCGTTGTTAAGAAGCGCAGCCGCGAGTCGCAGCGTTGTATATATTTTGTCCTAAAATTCCAGGACAATTGTATCCAGACTTGACTGTTCGTTCAAATTGAAGGGTCGTTTCATTTACTGGTCAGAGATTGAAGCACACTGGCACGTTCTTATGGAGTTCAAAATCCTATTCGATTTCAGGGTGAAAAACTATGTTGGAAAATACGTGGATCTAAAATTAATTCTTTTCATGTTAGTATTGTATGCAAGGAGGCTGGGGAGCAAAATCACATCCTCTGTAGTATGAAATTTTACGTTGCTTTCGTATAGTTCGTCAAGTCATGGGTATGAAGGTCTGACTTAGGATTCACGTGAAATCTGTTCTCAGAATGAAAAGTTAGTATCGTAGAACTAGAGGAGGTGAAATATTTCCTGGAGGTCGTGTATAGGAGTAGAATAATTTTTTATGAAATAACTGAAATACGAATTAAATTCAAGCTATAACACTTCCGATATTTTTTCTCGTTTCTGAAACAGATAGGAACGAACGCTTTATTTTAAAACACTTGTGAAATCGTAGTGAATGTGTGACAGAGATACCAGCAGTGTACAACACGGAGAACTCTAGCAGCAGTAACTAAAATGAGGACTGTTTTGATGCTAATGAGGGCGACATGTTCATCACACAAACAACGTGTAATCACTCGTTTTATATATTTGAGTGGTATGACCACTATCGAAATTCATCGCCAGGTAAGTGAGATATATGGTGATGTGTTAAACATCGATGTGTTAAACGTGTATTCGTGGATGCGAGTGTTCAAAGAAGACAAAACGTCGGTATCGAACCAGTTGGTCTGACGATATGATTCAGCGACTGGAGAAAGTTTTTGTTGTTTTCGAGGATCGCCGAATGACTGTAAAATACATGGACTCCAAAATTAGCATCACCATGAAATTTGTACACACAATCCTGTGTGAAGACCTGAAAATTAGAAATGTGTTCTTTTGGTGTGTGCCACGAATGTTGACGAGCGACCACAAAACTGCGTGCGTGGCATATTGACAGGGAATGTTGTCGATGATAACGGCATGAAGGGGACTTTATTTTCATCTGTTGCGCCAATGGATGAGACAAGAAAGCCAGTTTTCAATCATGAAACGAAACAACTGAGTGCTCAATGAAAGCACAGACACAGACGTCATACGCCATTTTAACATAAAAAACCGTTCTCACTTTCATCGCTGCCTATAAAGTTATGTGTGCTGTACAGTCCTGTCATCTCCATTATGCAATCATAATGAGCAAACGTGTATTTTAAAACCAACTACATATTTCTTTCTTGTTTCCGGTTCTGTGGAGGTGTTTTAACTTGAATGAACCTCGTACTCCATTCTTCATAGGCCTGGAACAATTAATGCGTTGTAAATTTTGACTGGATGGGTAACAAAGTAGTCCTGAAAATTTAAGACAAGTCATTATGATTATGCTGATACACGTCCCTCTGCAGAATAGGAAGCACTTGGTTAAGAAATTATTAAGACCAAAAACTGAAGATAGTTTAAGGTGAATTGTATGCATTTTATTCTCCATAGACCTGTGAACAAGATTTTTTCAAGAACGAACACGAAGAATCTGGAGGCAATCGAAAAATATTATATAATGACACACCAATTATTGAATGTTTTCGTCCGAACAGCATTTACTACTCCTTTTATCCCTTCGGATGCCTTTTTCTTCATATCATAATTGTCGCTCGTCCACTAGCAATGAATGAGTTCTATACTGGTGAGAGTATTTTCAAAACCACTTTTGAACCAAGTAATGATTCACAATTTTTTTGAATTTTCAGATGTTGTACGGCAACACAAATCAAAGTTTAGCAATATCTTGATACTCAGCATAGTGCCCACAGTTTATTATTAAAGTACAGTGATTTTCCTTGTATAAACTGTTTCAGAAAATTGTGTCTATAATATCTGACAATCATTTCATCGACGTTCATTTTTCCCTAGAGATTCAAAATTTTCTGTATAATTTTTAAACCATACTAATTAGTGACCTGATCTTAAACCTTTTCCCACGTTTTTTCTGTTTCTGCATTGTCGATGAAATGAATACAGTTTTTCAACGTTTGAATCCGATTTATACGCATTACATTTTCACTATTGACTCTCCTAGATATCAATCATTTGATTAAAAATATTGTTATGAGGTCAACATGTGCTAACTTCAAAATAACAGAATACCAATTATTTAGAATGTTTTCAAGTCATCTAAACTTATGATGAAGTCCATTCCATTCGTACATGCTGTAGCATATCTTACGGTTTCTTTTACTAAGTGGCTATTTAATATCAGGTGTCTTGAACAGGAGTTATCAATACTAAAGATTCTTTCATTTCCATCAAACAACTAACATAGTGATGTGTTTCCTCCTTTACTTTATTGTACATTGGCTCAATATGCTTCTACCTCGGAACTGTATTGCATTAGTTATTTTTTTCTGGGTGCTTCTTATATGATCATTAAACAGAAACGTCTTTCATTTCTTGATTCTGTAGAATTTCTTCATTTTAATTATCTTTTTCAGCATGGAGCTCTAAATAGCCATATTTCTTGCACCATAACTTCTGTATTTCCTTCGTCATTTTCAAAATCATCTTCATCAGTCAATCCGTCGACATCTGAAAGTACAATGACAATGTCGCTAACATTAGCATTATCAATTTCACTTTGTTGTTGAACTTAAACGGTCATTTCATGCGTTGTTAGATTTTTTAGTCTTTTTCTTGAGGTTTGAAAAAACAAAAATTACAATTTTAATAGTCTTGATAGGTAAATTAAACTTTTGTCAACTTTGGTACATAATGGTAGCACTTTGTATTGTAGTAATAGTACGTTAAGAAGCATACATATTCTTAAGCTATAAATTGATCATCAGGTAATACACAATAATACTCCTTTCATAAACTATTGAAGATATTATTGCAGTGTACCTATAATACAATTGCTTCAAATATATCGTTCTTACCTATGTAAATTTTTGTAACTTGATACTCTTAATATAGAACTTCAGACCCTCAGGTTTTCCTTCTGTGTCAGCTAGAATATTAATTGGAGTGCAACAATTATTCAGGTAATATAACATGTTCTGACACTTATTAATAAGTTGTATTGCACCATAAAAGGCAGAGCAAGCAGCATGGTGTAGAATCCTATTCATACTTGTCTCGCCATCGCATCAACCCGCTGTCCTCCAAGGACAGCATTATTTGAAACACTATATTCTTGTAAATCATCATTCAAATGTGAAGTAAAAAGTTTATTGCATGCGCTAACTATTGTAAATTATTATTAAGCTATAAAATAAAAATAGAGAAAGCTCATATATGCGCCACCAGCAAATTTTTTCAATTATCAATTCACTCTCTGAAAACCCTATCCAAAGCTGTTATAAGGGCTTCCATGTGTTATAAAACTTAATTTAATTACTCAAATTCCGCCAGATGAATATCCAACGCACAAATAAATGCCACTGAAGGGACGTGCAATGACGCAAAATTTCTAAGAAAATCGATCGTAAATCATTTCTTCACAAAAAACACTTTAGCCAGTCATGAAAAATAAAAAGAAGTACTAACAATTTCAAATTGTTAATATCTAGTTTTACAGTAGAGTAATTTCCATCATATTCATCACGAAAATGCTTTGACACATGTAAATCTTTTTTATCTACTTCACCTAATGCTTTTTCTACATTGGAAATGATCATAATAGTTATTTCATGGTACATTTAATCTCTTAAGAGTATTTTCTACGGTCTTTCAGTATGCTGAGCGATATCGTTAAATCTTCGATATGCAAATGATACAGAACTTTGGTTGTCATTTATCAGGCTCGCAGCCAAAGTAACTGAAGAAGATAAATCACTTCACAAGTCACACAAGGTAAGAGGAGTTTTGCTTTTATGTAACTTAATGCCCTTCGTGGTAGTGTTATCGACTAATCTGAATAATGTTTTCGATTTATCCAACTTAAATTTAAATAATAACTTTATTCATTGGATTCCGTAATTTATTTAAAACATTTGGTTGCCCAAATGTTGAAAATGAATAACAGAAAAAAAATGTTTTCGGGTGTGCTTCAGTCATGCAAGACAGCTCGATAATGCTTCTGCTAACGCCATGCTATTTTACGAGGGCTGTTTTTTCCTCTTCCGATGAGTTATCAAAAAATAAAAATTTACTTATAAAAAATGATTTTATTACCAAATATAGGACAGAGTCTTACTTATTACACTAAACAATCGCCAACACAATCAAGATATTTTTTTATATAATGACACAAGATTCTCAATGCTTCTTCAAAAAAATTAGCTGTGAGGACGGACTCTGACCCAAATGACTCACAGCTTACGGTATCCGACATCTTGTACGATAATGTACAAAATGAATCCTCTTATTTATGGAAATTTTTTGAAAGGTTCCTTGGTGTAAACATTCGATTGGTGTTGACCACCTAATCAACACGTTAAACGAACCCTACAGTAGCAACAGACTTGAGCCCCT
>VCRD01000940.1:107429-117584 GCA_006783055.1 Trinorchestia longiramus
ACCCTTTTTACATTTTTCACACTATTCCCGAACACTACCCTCACTCTAAAGTTATCACCGTACTCTTTGCTCATTATGAGAGGAATTTAAGGAAAAAACCCTATGTCGTGCTAGCAGAACACGGATTCCACTTCGTTACACACATTTGACAGGAGTATAGATCGTAACGGCAGTGTTTAATTTCCTGCACCTCGGCTTTAATAAACGTATTTTAACAGACAATGGCAGAGGCGCAGTTTGGAAGCTGTGAAATCACGCAACTCGCAGATCTGCCTACCGTGTATATCGTGCTTACTTAAAAGAACAATTGCTCATTTAAAAAAAATAGCCCTCGTATTTCTGACATACTCTCATACACTATTATTTGTTTATGCAATTGCTTCCAAGATGTATTAAAATTCCACATAAGTTTATGAGTCTATTCTGTTTGAGCTTCAACTCATGGTGTATATTTTCCGTCAAATGCTATGACCAACACAACCATTCTCAAAAATATTCTATCACATGTTGTACTGAGTACGTGTCAAACTAAATATGCGCATTTTCTCAGGTCATGTGCTTACACTTTTTTTCGTTTTCAACAACTTGATACATTGCATTTAACAATAAGCATTCATAGGTGCGCATCGCACTTAAAGATACCGATGTATGTGTTCATTTTTTGAAGATACTGGTGTTCGAGTTTCATGCGTGGGGAAATTAATCATGTAAAATGATTAATTTCCCAATTTCTCAAGTAAAAACACTACTGAACACACCACCTGCATAAAATGTCGTCGAATACATAGGCTGGTGCCTTCACTTCGGTATTTTGCAACATTCTACGGTATTTGAGAGATATACTAGTTTATTGAAACCCTGGTATTGATGCATTCATCAGTTGTATGAAATAAATAGCTTGAAATAAATAATTCATAATGTGAATATTATACTACCAATACTTCAATATCATATCATCCCTAAATTATCTGACAGAACTGAAATCTATAACCGATGTGGTTATTTCATATTTTAACTCTAAGTAACTGATCATAATGAATTGTTGAAGAAAAAATCATCATGCACTAACATAAATATCTTGTGCTCGCTCTGAAGTTACACATGCTTGACATAACCTAGATCGAGTAGGTGTAAATTGATCAGCCAAACCAAACGGTCATGATATTTCATGTTAATATGCAACGGCTTTATAGAGCTATAGCAGTATTAAGTTCAGCTCTAGCAAATCGTAATATTATCTTTCATATAGGCAAACTACATCAAAATACATTACAAATTACACAATAACATATGTAAACTATTAACTGGAATAACTACCGCATCCAGCTTATCTCTGAGATATTACTCCATCATATTTTCATTTTATATTCACTCTTCACGATAGACTCCCTTGGGTAGTGGTAAAATGTAAACATTTGTTTACAAACATTCATTCTGAACTGATGATTTCAGTGTCGTTTTCTTACAACCTTGAATGCAATTACGTTTGTGCACATATCAGACGATACCTAACGTTTAGTGTCATTAGCCTAGAACCAGTGTTTATTTTGTAACGTTCAGCTACGATATGGGATAATGGAGACGCTCGAAAGAGTTCGTGCGGTAAAAGATGATTGAAAAAATGAAAAAGATAGACAATCCGAAGCTGATGTGACTTCATGGCTAAATATGTATTGTTCTGTTATTTCTCAAGTGTACCAGCAGATTGTATCTACAGTGTGGGGCAAAATAATGCAACACGTTGATTAAATCAGCAGATTGCATATTTATAGACCACGTACAATTACGAAAATTAGACTATATACAAATAATAGTATAAAAAGGTTAATAATATATCTAAAATTTCCAAATACTTAATGGAAAAATATATAGGACCATGATAATAAATACGTAAACAAAAGTTTACAACACATTTCAAGATATACATACATTAATACTTCGTTGCATAGCCCTTATTATTAATTATGGCTTCGAGACGTTCATAGTGGTTCACTACCAGTCTTTTACAAGTTTCGGGCGTTATCTTATTCCATTCTTCAATGAAAACGTCGATAATGCAAAAATACACATACCAACATATAGGTATCTAGACCTTTATCATTTATTCCACCAGGGCCACACTGCTTTGATTGACCCATGTCCCATCCTCCAAAAAAAGAGCAACAGTGTTTACCAAAGAAAAGTAGTTCAGACGAAAAACTCACCTATGCTGATTCTACATGTGCAGCTGAGGAGAGAAACTCATACTACATCAACCAAAAAGTTATCAATGACCTGATCAGAGATATTGGTCTCACAAAGTCAAATGGTGAACTTCTGACCTCCAAATTCAAGCAGTAGAATTTGTTTGATGAAGATGTGTATGTACATATAAGGTCACATAAATATCGAGCAGCACTTTTCCAAACTATTTCATTCGTCAAGACGAACTTTGCTTTTACTGCAATGTGACCGCTTTGTTTAAGGGAATTGAAATCCTCTGTAATCCCAACAACTGATGCCTCTTTATTGACAGCCTATGCAGAGTCTCAGAGCAGTGCTCCTGAAGGGAGGGGTTACGTAGTCATCTACTCCTTAAGCCATGTCCAGGTCAAATAAAAGTGTAGTAAGTGTAATGATATACATAGCTAGATGCCTTGAAATATCATGAATATGGTAGAAAATTTCTGTAGATTTAAAAATGATGGTAATTTTGATGGGTCGCCAAGGCGGCTTCACCAAGTTTCATTGTCATCTTTATTTTGGAACAGCAACGATACTGTAGAACACTACCAAAAGCTGGACAAGTAACAACTGACTGACTTTATTGTGGGAAGAACAACGTCAAATAGGGGCCACTGTCGGAGCCCAGAAAAGTACTGTTTCCTTCACTCCAACTGAAATTAAGCCTTGTGAAGCATTAGAGTTCTAAATGAGTCTTCAGTTTTCAGGTATCTGCAAGATTTCTTCCCTAAGCTATCCGCAGCAAAAATTCGTCGGTTCTGAATTAAAAAATTGCATGGAGGTTCCCAAGAAGCTGATTAAAAATGAAAATGCAGCGTGATACGGTTTTGTCACAGGGGTTCTTGAAGCCGCAAACTATGAAGAGGTTGTTGAGATCACACAATAGCTTGCAAGTTGTACCCTCAAAGTCTTCATTCTCGGCGCTTGTCTTTATAAATTGGAAAACCTGGGTGTACTTCGAGAAACAAAGTCAGTGCTTTCGCCAGGATACATCAGACTTTGAATGCATTTGCCATAGGTCGTATAATGAAATCATCATGGAGACTATATTTGGAGTTAGACAAGTGATAGAAATTTAAATTATATAGGCAAATCAAGGAGAAGTACTGTTTTTTAAGGTTTCTATTGCGTCACTTGTTCAATCTTAAAACAGATAAACGCTACTACATATTTTATACATCGTTTCGTATATCTAATTAGGTTAAATCAGAGTTCAAACTTGCCCTTTTTTACAGTGGGAATGGGTAAATCTCATGTATGGCACTATCATGCCCGCGAAATAAAGGTTATCAATAAATTTAAGAAAATTTCATTATTTCTACACATATGCCAGTGAAAAATATAATAACAACCCCTTACGAAGACCAAATTCGTATTACGCAGTATACTTTTTGAACCAAATATATTATACTACGTAATAATGCAGGAAAACTATTCAATCATACGTAATAAAAATACAGAATAATATTTTAGCGTTCTCTTAAAAAAATTACCGAACCTAAACGATCCACTAAGTACGAGAGTATAGACGAAGTAAAATGATAGGGAAGGTTATTATCACTCGAAATATCAATGATGGTTAAACTGTTCGCTTATTGATGGTAAATCTAATTAGCAGGTTAAATTTGCACCATGTTTAAACAACGAGGGATAAAATCCGTGCATAATTTGCTAGCCCACTAGTTTACGAGAATGGTGATCGAAATCAGGTTCCTATCTTGTGATATAATGGTGACATTTAACAACTAGTGCATGCACAGCTATGCTTACAGCACTTCATGTTAAGATAGTGACACAGGGACTGTAAATCACGTAAATGGTCTTCGTATTATATTTCACTGCTTTTACGTTTGTTCATGAATGTCAGTGTTTGCAAGATTGCACAAGTGGTTTTATATATTTATAAGTGTTAGTAACGTTTTATTACTATATAATAAGCAATTGGCGTTTTGTTATATATAAAATAATGTGAGTCCTTGTAGTTACCGCCAGTAAAACATGAATTTAAATTATACACAGCACTTTGCGAGTCGGAAAATTGAATTCGATTTACCATCAATTATTTATTGAATTTAATTTATTTTTTACAGGTAATCATTGCGCTGAAATGCTGGAAACATGTAAATACAATATTGTAATTTGCCTGAAACATTTGTAATTTAACTCATGTAATTTTGTCTGAATCAAAGGTAAGTAATTATAATATATCAAGCCATCACCTATACCAATCTTCTACAATGAAGTTGAAAACTACTTTTCGCAATGATCAAAAAAATTATGATTTTGTCATAACTTGTATATGCAATGTTTTGCTCGAAATAAATGATCTGATCACATTTTACTGTTTTCAATTGTTTTAACAGTAATAGTGGCGGAAAATAATATGTAATGAATGCTTGTTCTTTTCAGAAGCATTATGCCACGTAAAGGACTAATCGAACAAAGTTTAGACATGTTTTTTTTTAAAATATACCTCAGATTACTAAGAAAACACTGACGAATGATATGACTCCACACATGGAAGATCCTCTTGATCAAGGGCTCCCAACCTGAGGTACATGTACCACAAGGGGTACATTTGCGTATCTAAAGGGGTACATTTAATGTTAGTTTATACTTCCTATAACCTAAAATTTTATAAAAAATTCAGTGGAATTTTATTTTTTCTACTCACCTTTCTGTCATCAAAATTCAGAAATGTTCATCTGTTAAAATACTGAAGGGTGACAAGGTGAGAGTAATGTTGGGAACCCCTGCTCTCGATACTCCACAGACTGGGATCCCTTGGACTTGGATGACAGCGCAGCTGTAATCATAATCAACGATGTAGTTGAAAAAAAATCAATAACGTCAGACTGTGCAGGGCTCTAGTGATGCCTCTGAAAACATCTCCTTCAGAGAAAACAGCCAGAGAAAATGTGGCAAAAAGCTGCAAGCAGCCATCAATACTGGATTTGAGCCTCCTCTCAAAGTCAATTTCGGCACATCAAC
This sequence comes from Trinorchestia longiramus, assembly GCA_006783055.1. Classification (NCBI taxonomy): domain Eukaryota; kingdom Metazoa; phylum Arthropoda; class Malacostraca; order Amphipoda; family Talitridae; genus Trinorchestia; species Trinorchestia longiramus. The sequence continues at coordinate 112,644 of VCRD01000940.1, forward strand.
GCCATTAAGCATTTTTCTGATGAGAATATTTTTTTTACAAGATCTGCTACGAAACTAATCTAAGAAGCGTTCGGAAAGATAAGCCGGCGGAGGTTACAATGGAGGTAAAAGTTTTTTAATGAATAAGTATAAAAATAGTTTTCAACCATCGTCCATCAATAGCTCACCATTGGTGCATTAGTAAAGATTTGGAAAACAATGCTATCAAAAGTGGTATGCGTCGAGTACGGTTTCAAACAATACTCAGCACCCTACTTCTAAATGATAACTTCAAAATCAAATCAAAAAAACGACAAGTTGTATAAAATGATACCACACTTGCAGGGCCTAAAATTAGATGTATGTATATGTAAAATCATTCACTGAGCAAGTAACTGTGGACTGATGAATTTATAATTTCGTCCATCGGTAAAAAAAGTTTCAAGCAATGTAGCCCTATGAAACCTTGCAAAAAATATACATTATGGGGTTTAGCTGATAGCACATGATACATCTATGATACCAACATTTATGCAGATAAGGAGACATCACAGAATAACAATATGCAAAAGAAGCTTTTAGGTTTTAATGGAAGTGTCAGGATTTTGCTGACAGATTTGAAACAAAAAATACAATGTGAGATCAGGTAACTTTTTCTCTTGAATGCCTATGATGGAAGCTCTGCCAAGAAATATTTACTTGTGAAACCATCCGAAGCTACAGAAAGGATTTCCCTCAACTTTCTAGGGAGAACGATTTGAAACGAGCAAATTATGACCCCTGCTCAACTCCAGGAGGAATAATTGCGCACAAACAGATGAACACAAAACCTGTTGCCTTTATAACGAGTTATTATAGCCCATCTCTAATCCCTATTCAGAGAAAATACAAGGATGGCAGTAAAGTGACAGTTACCTGCCTCTTAGGAAGAATGCGACTACAATAAACACATGGGTGGTATGTAGAAACATTATATGTTACCACAATCGTAAGGCAGTACTCGTAAAAGCAAGAAGTGGTGGCACAGGTTATGTTTTTAGTTGTTGCATATCGCTATCGTCAATGTTTGGATCAAATATGCAGAAGAAACTAAAGAAGGTGGACAAAAACTCAGGCCATCCACCATTTGCGCTCTTGTCCACCCTCTTCATGGGCGTCGGTTCGCCTTTCCTTAAATTGTCTACACTGTTGCCGTATACCGATCTTAATCATGAAGTTGTCACCTTACATTTTACTCATTCTGCGACCGATTTCAGCAGCACTACCTTCTTCTTTTGCAAAAATTGAATTACTCTTTGTCACTCACATTTGGTGTCAGCTCGTTTGTAAGATTCAACCGACTCAGGTTAATATCTAAATTGTTGATTTTATCATTGATATCTATAAATGAAAAAAAATTATATAAAAGACTGCATCGTCTGCAAGAAGAATGTCTTCAACCCAGCTCATAGTAACAATATCATTTATATTAATTTCTACAAGCAACAGTTTCAACACAACCCTGGGGAACACCAACAGCCACTGGTAGAACCCTTGACTTGGCTGAATTAAAAGATTACCTACTGGGATCTGTCTGAAAGATAACCGATAATCAGCTGATTTGCACATCCTTCAATGTCATAAAAAGTCAATTATGTCAGTTTTATATTTTATTCGGTCTTTTAAAGTTTTTCTTTTTATCTGAAAACAAGAACATGTTACAGGTGTTTTGATAAAGACAGTTAATACATTGCTCACTTGATGAAATGTAACTGAAATAGCGTTTGATTTTGCGTGAACTTCAAATTAAGAGAGTAATGTAAAAAATTATAACGTTTAATGAGAATATTTCTCAAAATTTGTTACATATGGAAAAGATATATATTGGTCAATAATTGAATGCATAAGATGAATAGCCCGTTTTAAAATTGCTTCAACTTATACACATTTAAACACCAGAGGATATACAGTATTAACCATGCAATAGTTAAAAAAATTTCATAGAACATAAACAACGGTTCTCCAATTACCAGTATATGTCCGGGATAAATTTCATATTTATGACAGAATTTCCTCGCTATTCATAGCACAACTCTGCGTAGTTCTTTAAGATCTGTCGGTGACCAAAAAATGAACACCAGTCAAGGACTACCATAAACAGGACGTGCATCGCCATGTAGCTGACTACGGTAGCAGAGGCCATTGCATTCTTAGTAACATAACATTTTCTATCGGACAAATTGATCAAAAATTACTTCTTTCAAGCAATAAAAGGGATAATAAGGTTTTACAGTGAATTTTAAATTGTTTGAAGCACTGTAATGCTTTGAAATACCAATTTTAACCGGACTTAACATGTATTATTGTATGAGCTTAGTGGCCACTTTATAGAAAGCCGAGTTGCAGCAGTTTTAGACTTTACAAGTTGATTATAGTTAAATCTTTTTCAATGCAAACAACCAAACATACAAACATTCACGCATATAAACAAACAAACATAGAAGCAAAAACCTTCTTGACAAAGGTCTGAAAGACTTCATTTTTCTGCTAGTCTTTCTCTGAGGGGTTGACAGCAAATTTGAGGGGTTGACAGCAAATTGAGTGAGTGTAGTAGTCGTCAGAATACTGCCTTTCTTTGACTCGTACAGTTCCTTGACGTTTGCAAATGATGCCGTGTTTCATTGTCAAGACTGATCTTCTGGCCCTTCTCACTGATCCAGTTGTTGCAGATACAGTTGTTTAGCAGATGTATTGTGTTAAAAAGGAGAAATCAGACACGCTCGTTGTCAAGAGGATGCTTGGCTGTGGCAATGCAATTACCTAGTGATTAGAATAGAAGTGGCCTTGCAATCTCGGATGTTCTCGGCCATGCCACTCAGCAACCCACCAGAAATTGAAACAGTTGGGCGAATCTGTACTTCATCTACCAAGAGAAACACATTCTTCTGTTGCAGTGTCTGGACTTTGTCAAATGTTTCCCTCAGCACCTGGTCCTTGTCAATAGATGAAGTGATGTACTGCAGCTTGCATTTGTATGGCAGCACCAAAAAATCTCTGAGCTGTTCATAATTACACTTCGGGTATGATTGAAGAGCAGAACAATTATTCATGGAAAGCTGCTTCTGTGATAAAAGTTCCAACAGACGTCAAAAATACCAACTTCTTCTCCTTCTCGGTGTCGACATAGGCTGACGTATGAGCTTGAAGGGTGACAACATTTTGGATCGTTTATCAAACGGGATGTCATACATGGTTCATGGCCAAGCGCACAGTTTCGTCGGACTGCGTATACGATCTCAAACCACTGTTGGGATGAAGTATCTTGAACAGTGGTACACTAATGCTGTTCTTGAACGCACTGAGCGTTAATGGGGAACACAAAGTGGGCTTGTTTTCGACAATCACAGACAGGCTGCACTCACTGAAGTTGTCGGTCATGAACAAACACACAAGCCTTTCTTTCGATCATGAAATAATCAAGTTCTTGTACTGCTTTTGCAGGTTACGTTCAGGTTTGAAAGCATCAAATGAAGTAATCTTATCCTTCTGAAGAAAATACCTCAGTTGTTGGTCTTCAACTTTTGCCGGGCGAGATGCAGTTTTTGGAGATGGCAGACATGAAGCAGGCACATTGAAGATCCTGGGAGGGATTTCACTTGTTCACACAACCCCACACTGGTTCGGCGTTTTTAATACATATAATTAGTAATAAACTTTGTAAACAAACAGTATCCACTTAGAAATGCAGCAATGTGCCTCGAAACAAACAATGTCCGACTCAAGCCGAGCGACAGACTACCACATATTCGCACTATGACAGATAGAGATTAACTGAACTCGGTGAACTGACCGCTACCGTAGTCAGCTGCATGGCAATGCACGTCCTGGTTATAGTAGTCCATGACACCAGTACAAAAGTCAATTCCATCACGCGCAGGTAGTTGGTTATTGTTGGTTATCGGGAGTACATCTATCAGGGGTGCCGGAAAGCCGTGCCCTCTTTTTCTTTCTTTTCTTTTCTTTTCTTTAACTTTGAGTTATTGGAAAAAGGAAAAACTGTGACTGCAGTCCTTTACTCTCAGCAATTCGAACGTCTAAACGCATCGTTGCGTAAAAAATGTTCTGCTCTAGTGAACAGGAAAGAAGTCATTTTGCCACACAATAACACTAGTCCTCATTCTACCAAACAAACTCAAGAAGAAATTAAATCCTTAAGTTGGGAAGTTATTCCTCGCCAACCATAATCGCCAGACCTTGTTCCATCAAATTTTCTCCTATTTTCTTTAGAGCATTTCATCAGCAGAAAAAGATTCACAAATGTTCACGAGATTGAAGCAGAGTTTAATTTCTTTATTTCTTACAGAGAAATATAATTGAACACGTTTAAGTTTTCTGAAAGCGGGCGATAAGCACAGGAGAATTATATAATACTAAATCAAAAGTAATATTACCCAAATGAGTCTCTATATTTTCGTTTAAAGAAGTTTTGGTATAAAAACTGTAATTTATGGACGCATCAAAAATACACAGAGATTCCTCCCGTGTGACTATTCCTATGCCTATCTATATTATCACATCCATCTAAATCGCGCATGACGTCTGTTTCCATCCTAAGCTTTGTCTTAGTCACTCTTGTCACGTCATCAGTCAATAGTAGCCCATTTATACAACTGATCCTATCTGACCATAATTTTTGAAATGTTGGTGATATTTAAATGAATCATAGAAAAATTATTAAACTCTACCTGCTCCTTATTTGCTTGAGAATCGCTTTACATGAACGCATTCATCTACGCTACGCAATATATTCATGTAAACAGGTAGGGTGATGTGGGGGCAAGTCGTACTACTAGTGGCATTATATTTGCCAAAATTCAGGTTTCGATGTCAGAGCAACTGCAATGGGTACAAAATCAACTTCAAATATTGTGTTAACTATGGCATCCACCCAAGTGGCTTTCCTAGTTAAGATAGTATTTTTTT
>VCRD01000940.1:117927-187457 GCA_006783055.1 Trinorchestia longiramus
CGTACGGGTCGCACCCCACAACAAGCTTTTCTTAAAGCACTTCTCATGGCAACACTTTCGACGGCTTCATCACTTTTAGCACTCGAAATCACGTTAATATGGCACTTATCACTATTCAATGTATAACTAAAATAATCGCAATATATTCACGCACTCGGGACACTATTGGTAACAAAAAAAATTACATGGCAACCAACAAAAAGAAGAATTCTCACCTCGCACGAACAGCGGCGGAGCAGCGCCGTCAACAAATATGGCGGACTGTTTGGATGGATCTTCTTCATCCTCAGCGTGCGTGACGTCATCATACCGCCATTTGTTTTTTGTCAATCGCGACTGTACGGGTCGCCCCCATGTACGACTTGCCCCCACACTACCCTATATCTATGCGCAGAGATGCATATGTGTATAAATACATACAACAGGTGGATAAAATTCACTTTTTTCCTTTACTAAATAATATTAGACATCGCATTATTGCAATACTTCAAGGTATAGAAAATCTGAGCCTACAATTGATAAAGAACACTGCTACACCGAAAGTAGTGTGAAATGCATGTATGATTCTTCGTTGATCTTGAACATTGATTGTCATTTGTTGATTAAATTGTCATAAAGTCCCTCCGCACTTCAAATAAAGAGTTTTTGTATATGAAAATACTTTCAAGTTTTATCGTTCGTAGTTCCTAGCTGTATTTCATCATCTTGTAATACTTGGCAATCGTGCCGACTCTTAGTGCAAAACATCATTTGCAGGAGAATAATATATGCTAGATACAACTATGAAATTTATGCGAACACCTTTTCAGATGTAACGACTGTTTGCTTTATTAGGTTTGGCTTATTAATTTTTAAAAGAGTGAAGTAACTTCTGTACTATCCTATTTACACATTTATTTTTATAATTGTATACTCAATGAATGTTATAAAATCGAAATTTTACTTCATTTTGCCAATGCAGATGAATCTAGGCACTTAAACGCGTGGAATCGGAAATGTAAACCATTAACTTTGTTAAGCTTCATACCTCATTATACATATACAGAGCACTGAAAAAGTACTTAGACAGAACGAAGAAAGCTATTTCCCAACATTTGATAAATAACGTTTTAATGAAACCTATAGAACATATCATAGTTTTAACATAAACAAACATAAAAAACAGGGAAAAAAATTTGTCAAATATATACTATTTATTAGGTATTTCATAAAATTGGCGGGGAAAAATTTATTTGAACATTATCGTTTTCTTTATGGAATTTTTTAAATGTATGGTTCCAGCAAAATCATTGCCTAAATATCATTTCAGAAATATGATAACCAAACAATTTATAAAGAAACCGATGTTAGGTTATCAGTTTAACACGCACAGATAACATCGCATCATGCCTAAGCATATAGAACTTTTCAAATGGATGAAAGAGGGAATAATTTTCGAATTTAAAGCTTATAAAAGCTACTCCAACGTCTCAAGTTCTCTCACTGTTCCTGTTAGTACTGTACGGTTCATTTTTCAGAAGTGGAAGGAAACTAGGACACCAGAAAACCCGTTACAATTTAGAACTCCTCAAAATTTTTTACAAAAAATCGGCGAAAGACGATAATGAATCAGCAGAAATAGAATGAAGGTATGGACAATAACGATTAGCAATAAACTGCTCAAACAACAAATAAAGTCACGTCGCCCTCGTAAGATTCCGATATTAAAGAAAACACACCTAAAATCGAAACTGAAATTTGCAAAAATGCATTTAGATAAAAAAAGCTCCTCTAAACTTATTGTACAGTCGGATGAGTGCAAAATCGAGCATTTTTGCCGTAGCAGTGTAGCTCATGTATGTAGAAAAGACGGCTCTATACATAACGTGAATAATATCTCTCTACCGAGAAAGATGCATGGAGGAGGAATCATTATGGTCTGTGGTTGATGTTCTTCCAATGATGTAGGAACACTACAAACTATTGATAGAAGAATGGATGGAGTTAAATGGGGGCTAATTTTGAAAAAAATGGCAGAAGTTAGTCGTGAAAGTGGAATTCGTTAATGAATGGTGTTTTCAACAAAACAATGATCCGAAACACTGTTAATGCAACTAAGCAATGGTTTTTGGATAATAGTATTGATGTATTTAAATGGCCTAACCAATGAACAGACTTAAGCCCCACTGAAAAATTATGACAAATCATGGAAAATATCATTCATACCAGTCGACATTCAAACGTGAGAAACTGAAGACTTTCATCACGAAAGAAGGGAACAAAATCCTTTCAAAATATTACCAGAACGTAATAAAGATCTAATATTCAAATTGCTTTGAGTATTTTTTCGCCTCCTATAACATGAAACATCATATACACATAATAAATACAAAAATATTATTTCTCTGTTATTTGTGTGTGCTAAAACTATTTTATTGTAGGTGCCATTAATATGTGTTATATCAAATGCTGAGAAATAAACTTTTCGGTTCTGTCCAAACATCATTTTTACTGCACTATACATAAATGTTTGCACTTCATACCTATACAAATACACATGCACACACTGATGCGTACTCATTAGGGTGATCCTTAAAACCCCTTACCTTTGTAATGTTGAATTTGGCCAAATCTGGCGCTCATGTGACTTTCATCTGGTCTGCCACCACATGGATAATATATATTCGAATTATTAATGTTAGAGTCTGCTGGATCATTTATATATTTTTGCAGTTTTAGGCTTCCCCAGAAGGTAGCTTTGCGAACCCGGGTTGCCACAACTTGAAGATGAGGAGGCCACAATTATAGTGCATTATACGATCTTTGCAAGGACTGCACCTTGAGACACTGCAACGACAGGAGATGAAAAGGTTTGTTAATATAGGGTGGCTCAAATATAAGACTTCTTCATAGAAAAATCATCATTAAATGAATAATTGTTTAATAATCATTTCATGTAAAACTGAATTATTACTCCCATATATAATTATTAATTGAACTTTAATATCTTCTCTATCGTTTGCAATTACCTCGATCTCTTTACCTTTCATAGGTTTTTACTAAATAATTTTCTAAAAGGGGTGTTACTTACGAGTCACCCTGTATACAGTATATTACTTAGATTTTTGTTGGCAAGAAAGTGACTGCACAGTTGGTACCTGTATCTGATACAAATGTTCATTTTATTCTGTGTCATAAATTGTGTTAGTTATTTGTATTTTGTTCATTGTGTTAACAGCTTTTTTTCTCCGAAAGGTTGAATTTGAGTAAATGTTATTCAATTCATCTTGTTTCCTTCTGTCGCTATTTACGGAGTTTTTTAATCGCTTCCTGTGCTTTTGTTTTTCCCGTCCGTATGACTATCCATACATACGCAAGTGTACATGTGCTTCAGTTACAGTATCCAAAATAGAATTACAGTATCCAAACCACATAATTTGTAATCTTCTTTCATGCATGTAGATGCATTTTATGACAGCGCCAAGAAAGTATACACTGACAGATTTATATATGTTTCAAGTAATTGTTTTCCAGACAGATTGTCATTTTTTCCTTTGTTTCATCAGAACCCATTCGTTTGAGAAAAACAAGGTCATTGATACTAAAAAAAATCAAACGTTGATTTGGAAGGCCAACCTTTGAAAGATGACTGAATGTGTTCTTTCAGTGAATGCAACAGCCAATGTCTGATTAATTTGTCAAGGAGCTATTGCTGTGAGAAAAGTTTCATGTATATATTAAACGGCACTACGGATGTTGTCATAATGTGTACAATATTTTCAACTTCATGGAGTTGCACGGCTGAGTTTTTTTTCATAACAGACATCATTTTTCACAGCAAAATTTAAAATAAGTGACTGAAAGAAATGTCAAAACTAATGTTTGGCATAATAAAACCTTTCACTAACCATTTACTGATCGAAACCTAGCTCTGTTAAGGATTTGAGAACAGAGTTCTCCATATGTTATACTGACCTTCAATAGTATGAAAAACACTTGAAGTTATTTCGTACTCCTCAAAAAACAGAAGTGGAACACGTGGTAGAAGAATATCAGATGAAATTATTACTATAGCAATGATATGAATCATTGAAATTAAAATTGCATTTGGATTCCATTGTTGTGTTCTACAAAATACATGGATTGCCAAACGAAAATATAAACACATCCTGACTCCTGCGAACTGATATCATTGTTTGGAAGTACGTTCACTTGTGATGAACTTTTTTTTAAACTAAGTTTACTAAAAGTCAATTAAAACAAGGTTGTGTGACGGAGTTCTGAACCTGTCACTAACAAGTAATTTAGCTGATGTTGAGAAACTATCACACAATGAATAGAACCAATTGTCTCATTAAATAATTTATTCTATCCGACTGCTTGTAACTATTATACTTTTGCTGCTTGTAGCAAATAATTATAATTTTTTATCGCTGATGCTCAAATAAAATTAACTCATTGGTTCCAATAATTGAAATTTTTGATTTTTCGTATAATTTTTACAGTCCTTTAATAATAATTCTGGCATACCAACACATTGCTGTAATCAAAATTTCTATGTTTCCAAAAATTAACATGATATGGGGTTATAACATTTGAGATTAATGGGATGATACAGAATCGAAAGACCCACTGTGCCTTGAAACATAATCTTCATTGAGGCAAGCAAAACTGCATATAGTGTAGAGAGACGTACATTAATACTACAACACCTCAATCAGTTATCAAATAAATGGCATGTTTTATAGAAATATGAGTCAAATTTCATTGTAATTGTGCTAAAAATGTCCCTTCTTACTATTTTACTTCAATAATTACATAGTACTTATGATAGAAAAAGAAACAGTTTATACATAAAATAACTGTGCATTTGGGAGAATATGTCATAGGCGTAAGAGTACATCAATTGTTCTGACATTGCCATTGTTAAGTTTTTCATTATGATGTGTCCTTTGGAATAAAAACAAACGTCGAGAGGGACTTCCGAAGGCCCCGGAAATGAACGCTTTTCACCTGGCAGTAGCATGTTCCTACCACTTTTTCTGTATGACCCACCAAAGGCACTTCTAAATGATAGCATATCATTACAGGAAGCTGGTTCTTTGTCGTCTGTGTGGATCAATTCTTATATAACGTGCACATTTACTATCATGCCCATATTTCGAGTGAAATATGTCAATATCGTTTCTTAACTTGGATTATGATTATATGTGGAATATACTAATTGTTATTTCATCTCCTTCCAATTTTTTTCGTACGCTCTAGTGTATTTGTGAGCTTTTTTATATTGAGGTACCTTGGGCCTTCATATTGATACTGAATTATATAACTTTATTTTCTTTGTTGCTGGTAGGTGTTTGGCATTAGTTTCAGGCTTGGTCGTAGTATTTACTTCTACGACAAAGCCAAGTTTCTTCTTTAATACCACTTGTGACTGGAGCAGCAATGTCTATTTCAAGTGAACTTGAAGCGTCTGCAACATCATCATATATAGTACAGCCGTCATCAACAGCCTCATTGTCAGTTTGCGCATCAATTTCACAAAAACATCTGCTGATTTCACATATCCATCTGCGCAAAGTTTTTCCAATTCAGTACATATTTTTTCCAATCTATGGGATTTGCTTTTCGTTTTAGATATCTGTAGGACCAAATAGTAAGAATGAATCTAAATGAAGTTTGAATATAATAAAATATAAGTAAATATTTGTATAGACATCTACACAAAAGAAACTATATCTCATAACACAATCTGAGTAAACAGGGGAAAGAATTCTATTTATGCGTTTCATAGGCATGACAACAAAGTTCAATTTCTGGTCGCAAAAATGTTGAGACGCGTCTTATTCCTATGCTACACCTCCTCCAGTGATCTTGCATGATATTAGTAACGACTTGAGATTTTCCTTCTCTGTATATTATGTGTACTTGTGTTTTCAGCCCTTCGTGTATGAACTTCATATATATTTACACGATTTATTAGGTAATATCTATGCGTGTCAATATCCTCATTTTCATTATTTTATAAAAGTAGTGATACAGTTACCTTATAGTCGTTTTTATCTCCTATTTATCAACTTTACAACGGCGAGATTACAAATATCTGGATGACTGTGAGAGAAAAATTCCTAATAAAGGATGCTAAGAAGTCAGGTATGTGTAAATATTAACTGTTAATTCATCAATGGAATTTTATTGAGGGATCTCATCTGAGATCACTGAGAAGTAATGGGTAAAACAATTTCCTTGCTCATATTTCAACATCCAAAAACATTTTAAAATGATATTCAATAACATGGCCCTCATTCCAGACACTACATAATTATTTGGCACTTTCTGCCCAAAAGAGAAAAGACCTTTGATCTAGATCTACAAAGATATATTATAAACTAAAACATTCATGTTAAATACAAGTGCAAAAGGCAATGCTTTTGTTCAGTAACAATACAACAACCACTACCCACCACGGAAAAGGCAGCGTGTAATTGAACGAAAACCAGATTTACCTTTTGCTTTGGAAGCAGACAATGACATCAAGAGGGAGAGAGGGATTGGTGGGAGATACGAGAACTGACACCTGCTCTGCAAGCTCATTTGAGTCAACCAAATATTTCACCATTTTTAAGCGTACATGCACGCCTTCCATTATATTCCTCACAATTTTTGAACGAAAACTAGATAATGTTAGGGGGAAATATATAATTTTTGGTGTACATCAGTATCGACAGTGGTCTAATAGGGTCCAAGGATGATTTTTTTTTAACACTGTGGCTGAGTCTGGCTTCCCAAATAAATACTTCTGTGTTTTCAACATAATTTATACAACGCAGAGTAGAATTGAGCTTAAATATCTTGCATAATATAGCAGAAGTGTGGTGTTTAGTAGCATGAAACGGATCTCTCCAGCTGTACCAACGACTCTCCATGCAAATCCATAGTCTCATATTCCCACAGGCAGTTGGGCTTCAGCTTATGAAGAAATTAGGCTCATTGGAATCAGTAAAATGTATCATTAACGTCTTAAAAGAAAGTTTCAATAGATTACTCACTTTAGGATATTTAATTTTTGTAATCGAATAATGACACAAACTAGAATTGATTGTTTTCAACATAATGGTTAATGTATATTTAGAAATGATCTGATGAATGGCAGACAATTCCTTGTAAAGTTTTTTATCTGCACGATAGTTGAAGGTAAAAAACTATTTATTATCGATGTCTACTTGTGCCTGCAACTGTAGCAAAAGCTTTGACTCTAAAATATTTCAGGCATTAGAATTAGTCATGAAAATAATGCTCACTTTTACTAATGTAGTAACTAGACGAGTGTATAAAACTATGTATATTGTATAATTTATCAGGAAATAATCATAGACTATTTGAACTGAAGGAAGCTCTCAAGATAAACGTGTGAAATATATCACATATATGCAAATTTACTAGATAATTTACTCTGCCATTTGAATTCTTATGGGAGTCTAGCCTATTGCTAATGTGTATTTTGTGTTATGTCTAAATGTATAATCATGGAAAAGAGAAGTGGATTTCAAGCCCTTTTCGAATTGTATTTCTTCCATTAAAACCATTCATGGAAAAACGACACTTTCGTTCAGCTTGCCGCAGCACTAAATGCTGCAAAAGCTGGAGTGAATCGAGCATAACTACATTATTATAAACAGTATGGAACTGCTGATACTAGAACAAAGACTAAGAGACCTCCTAAAACAACGCCGAGAGAAGATCAAACAATTGTAAGAAAAAATATGAATGACCAGCTTAATACTGGTGTTCAAATTTTTTGTTAGATAGGTGTCATGTCTGGAGGTGGGGTGTTCCTGTCTACTGCTTGACGTTTACTTCACCAAGCTGGCTTGAAATCACGCGCCCCTGCATCGGAGTCTTTGATCTCAAAAAGTGACCAGAAAGTGAGACTTGTGTTTGTTCAAGAGCATGTCGTTCATTCAGATGATCAGTGGTCGAAAGTACACTTTAGTTATGAATCAAAGTTCGATATCGTCAGTTCCGATGGGAAACTACAGGTTAGACTCAGAGAAGGAGAAAGGTTGTCTTTTAACTGCGTCAAGAAAACACTTAAGTTTGGACGTGGTAGTGTGAGGGTTTGATTGATCATTTCTTTTGCTAGACCTGATCTTATTGTTCATCTGCATAGAAGGGTTAAGTAGAAGTCTAGAAACTGCATCTTTGTCAACAAGCACTCTCCAATCTACGAGCAGCTGTCCTTCGAACTCCGGTTTTCATTCAGGACAAAGCTCCTTGCCACACCGGTAAAAAAGTCAATGTCTTCTTGGAAGATGAATAGATCGTTCGAATGAACTGGCCTCAATAGAGTCCTGACCTCAATCTAATCGCAAACATTTGAAAATTAATTGAAAGCTGTACTCAAGGAAGAAATTCGACTAATATGGAAGAATTGTGGACATTTCTGGAGCATAAATGGAAGAATATAACTCCTTCATTTTATATAAAATTAATAGATTCCTATGACTGAAAATGTAATGAAGTGGTCCATAGCAAACAAATGTTACCAAACTATTAAGTCCATTGTCTTCCTCATTAAATGTTTCAAAGTTTGAGATGGTGTCCCTCAACTTATGAAGGTGAACAGAGCTAAATATAATGTTTGAAGTGTAAAATCGAACTATTAATAAAATATTCATTCGAATGTTCTTAAATTTCTTACGAATAAATACAAAACTGTATTTTAACCAGCATGTAAAATGTCACTAATGTATTTTTAATACTTTTTGTTATAAATAATTTAGATAACTTGTTCATACTGTCCCATATATTTTGCACACAACTGTACATGTGTTTGCTTTCAGTAGTAGCTGGCTAACTGAAGGGATTAACTTGCTATTAGTGTAGCACCTCGTGAGCGAAATAAAAAAAGAAATATGTTGAGTGGAATAATCCACACAACACTCAGAAACGTCTTCAGAAGTAAGATTCGGGTCTACGTCAGCATTTCTCAAGCTTTCAAGTCTCCCTCCTCCCTACCGAGTCACTTAACCTGTTAACGGTCACCGCTCCCTCGACATTAATAATACTGTCATATTACAGTTGTAATATGACAGTAATAATAACGCTAATTGAACTAATAAACATTATAACATCATATGATGTAAATAACGCTTAACATGTTAACACCTGTGGCCCCATGTTCTTCACTAGTTTAGGTACTTGTAGTTCTTCAGCGTCCGGTTTCGACCCTTACTCTCATGAGCAGGATAGCGTCAGTGTCCGTCGAACAGAAGTAGGTTGAAAACATTTTTTAATTTGTGGTTGAACCAAAATCCAACAAATCAACGATCGCTTACTATACACGGCGCCGCAACATAACTTCCTTTTTTGTTTTTTAAAAAGTTTTGAATAACGAAGTTATATTGCCACACACCGTAGTACATTATTCGGCCGTCCGATGGAAACGACTGAAACACTAAAACACAAAAAAATCAAGCAAGCAAATAAAGCTTCTCCTTCTACAGGGTGGCACATAAGTAAAGCACCCTTTTAAAGAATTAATAATAAATAAAGTATGAAAGGTATAACGAGGGGGATAATTGCAAAAATAGAGGAACTCTTAAAGTTTATTTTACAACTAAGTATGGAAAATAATATCCTCTAAATGATTACCATTGTTGGTCAAACATAAACGTACTCTTTTAATGAAGCTGTTCATTACTGCACTTAGCATCTCTGGAGTTATCCTGCTGATTTCTTGAATAATTTTCAGTTTTAATTCCTGTAGAGTATTAGGCTTGTCAATGTAAACTTTTCCTTTTAAATATCCCCAAAGAAAAAAGTCAAGTGGGCTCAGATCTGGAGATCTTAGTGGCCAAGGTACGTCACCAAAACGCGAAATTACTCGTTGTGGAAAATTCATCCTTAGCATGTCCATAGTTTCCTTTGCAGTATGAGCTGTAGCTCCATCTTGTTGGAACCAAATATTTTCTGTGTTCATGTCTTCCAGATCACGAAAAAATACTCCTGCAACATTTGTCTATATCTGTTTCCATTCACAGTCACTGTATTGCCATCAACATCTTCAAAAAAATATGGGCCAATGATTCTTGATGACGTTATTCCACACCACACTGTTACTTTAAGTGGATGCTCATGAATTTCTCTTGAATTTTCAGATGCCCAGATTCTGCAGTTTTGTTTATTCACTTCGCCATTAAAGTGAAAATGAGCTTCATCAGTCATGATTAGGTTCGTTATAAAATTTTCATCATCTGCAAGCTGCAGAACTTTTTGAGCAAAATCCAACCGCTTTTGGTAGTCCGTAAGCTGAAGCTCCTGCGTCAGTTGAATTTTATAAGGATGATATTTCAAATCTTCTTTCAGAATTCGTTGTAGAGATCTGCGAGACATCGTCAGTTGAGTGGAACGTTTCCTCGTTGAAGTTGTGGGCCGATCAGCAACTCTTTCTGAAACAGCCTGAATTGAAACATAAGTTCTAACGGTTCGTGGCCTTCCAAAGAGCCGTTTGTCTACTGTTGATCCGGTTTCTTTGAATTTAGAGACAATTGCTTTTACGCAATTTTTATCATGACTTCTTTCATCATTAAAAATGTTCCTGTAACTTCTTTGCACTGCAATAATTGAACTATTACATGAAAAGTAGAGTTCAACAATTTTTACTCGTTGTTCTTTCGTGTAGCGCACCATTTTGAAGGTAAATTTTAAAGATTTATTACCACATTATACACTGGGTATCTGGAGACAGGATACGATATGTAAATAAACTTTAAGAGTTCCTCTATCGTTTGCAATTATCCCCCTCGTTATACCTTTCATAGTTTATTTATTATTAATTTTTTAAAAGGGTGCGTTACTTATGCGCCACCCTGTACTATGGACAACTGCATTGTCTTAGTGTCACAAATATGCGTAGGAAAATTCATGGTCGGATACTTTTTGGACAGAACTTATGTTTTACATTTTCCTTCTGATAACTCGGTGTCAACAACTTCTCGTTCTTGAAATTTCATATGAGACACGAAAGCTGACCTAATGCCACAGTTGGCGGGTATTGAACTTTAATTATTGATTAAAGCAAGCATGCTTCATTGACCGGCCTGCTCGTTCGTTAGCTATCTGTTACAGGGAATTATTGGAATCCAACGTAAGTGGATCTGATTGAGTTGCACTATGGGCTTTGTCTGTCCTATCATGTGTTGTTTCCAATTACAGAGCCTCGGCCTTTGTTTACCAGTACTCGGGACACAGCTTACCCTTTTGACAGAGCACTGTGGTGTTGGCGCGTGGTGATTTGTTGACATTTATGACATAAAATCTTTCTTGCTAATTCCCTAATTACTGGTGCCCTTCAATGTTCTGGGCCTGGTGGGTGAAAAAAGTTTAGTCAATTGTCCGTCAAAGTTGAATGATTATGAGGTATGTATAGCTTGATAAGAACATATCACTGTGTTTTTCATTTAAATTGTAGTTATCATGTAAAATTTAATATGCACGTATCACTCAATGTTTTGGTTTTAAATGTTTATCGTTAATTCACTTTCAAGTATTCATAACAAATTGCATGCCTAGTTGGTAAGTAGAGGTGATGATTGGTTTGTTAATTGCCAGTGATTGTTTACAGCACCTGGTGCAATCTTGGAAAGTAATGGATAGAAGTTCTTTGCAAAATTTAACATTATTTCATTTTAAAACTTGAAACACACCTAGCAAATAAAATCCAGCGTGGGAATTATAATTTTAAACACAGTAATGAATTTGAGATATACATAGAGAAAAAGTGGTATGACAATGAAAACTCATACATCACGGCACTGCAGGATTCTTAAGGACGCCATTTGTCGGAAAGAAATTTGCGAACGTGTGTTGGAACAAATGTTGCATAATGGAGTAGCTGGACGTTCGGAAATTAACAATGGAAGTTACAATTACATAGATGCAACAAATAGAGTACGAGTGACTTACAGAGTGGGACAAATATACATGTACCAGTTTGGACAGGGGTTTGAAAAAATCGATAATATGAATACCCCATACAAAAAAGGTTTACGTGTTTATTAATAAGCTATTGGATGATCATACGCTTTAAAACCTTTCCTTTTGAAATCGTATGGATTCGTAAAGTGTTTGATTGGTTTCAAGGGGATATTTTCCTTTTATGTATACACATATATCTGTACGGCGATGTGAGCTGATATCTACGTTTGTATTTACTTCAGAGAAGATGCGGTGTCAGGCAAAGAAAGGGTTGGATATTCCTCTACTGAACGATCAAAAGTTGAATTTAATAGTCGGATAAGTGAACACAAAATTATCTTAAAATATTTGGGTATGGTATTTTAGGGCATAAATATGATGAAAATTGTTAGGGCATAATCGCTCATAACTACAAATAATTATCAGCAAAACTTAGGTCATATGTGGTACCATTAAACCAGAGAGAATACCTTGAGATCTAAAATACAAGGTCTACAACTCTAGTACTGTCGTGCATACGGTTGAATTATTAAAAAAATCAATAAGGATAGTGAGATAGTTACGTTCTTATTGAAACTGTCATGGGTGTCACAAATCAGGTTTGACCTAAGATGGTACACACTTCAAAAAATCTTTTTATTCTTTTACTGAATAGGATAGAATATAATGTGGCAACAAGAACGAGCCGTTCAGTCTATCCTTGGGTTGCTATCTGAATTCCATGCCGTCTAACGTAAAACCATCAATCACAAACATGCAATTCAAATATACATACATATGCCAATCACATACACACACGCAATTACTTACAACCATTTCAGTCCCGCAAAAATTCGGGAAACATACACACACAGAACCAGAGTTAAGAAAAAGATAAAATTATTACTTACATGAGTGGGGGTTTAATTTCCAAACCTCATCAAGATGAATTTTGAGCGTGTTCACAGTACCAACACAAATTATATTTTCTGTCAGCTAATTCCAGGTTCTGGAAATTTTGACTGAAAAGCAAGTTTAGAGTCTGGAATGTTGTGATGGCTCTTATTATATTTATTAGTTTGTGGCCGTTATTTCTTATTCACACGTTATTGCTCTGTCGAAAAGTCCTTCTAACGTAAAATCATTGCAACTATTGAGATATATATAGGCCTCGATCAGCTGTCCTCGCAGTCTCTTTTGATCCATGGAAATAAGCTCGAACTGCTGGAGACGCCTTTCATAGCTGAAATTACGGAGTGCAGGAATCATCATCGTTACTTTACGCAAATTTTTTCCATTTTTTTGATGTTTCTTCGTGAGATAGGTGAGCACTTTCAAAAAGCCTTGTACAAAGTTCCCCACGAAAGACTCATGGCCAAAGTGGAAGCGAGGCAACTACTCACGATGGATACAAAACTGGCTCACTGGTCGCACTCAACGCGTAGTGATTCACGATCAAGCAAGTGATTCAACGCTTGTAACATCAGCAGTCCCTCAAGGGAGTGTTTTAACCCGCTTCTTTTCATCATCTACATCAGGGGTCGGTAAAGTGGTCGATATCGACCCCTGGGGGTCAAGGACAGAACTCAAGGTGTCGATAAATTTATGGGGGTCGGAAGGGGGTCGATTAAGGATATATATGGTTGAAGCTGGTTTTAGCCATGCGAATGCGATTCTAACAGAGCAAAGAAATAGACTAAACTTGGAAAACCGTGGTGATTTACGGTTAAAGCTTACCAATTTTAAACCAACTATCAATAGCCTTGCTACCGCTCATCAAGCTCATCCATCTCATCAATATCAAGTTTATTGATAAATAGGTAAGTTAATGTATTTTTCATTATTCTGTTTTGATAAAAAGCATAGTGCGTATTTCCATGGCAGTTAATATTATTGTCAAGTAGCACATTTGTTTTATATAATTTAGTTCATATCAATTTTTCAACGATAGTATTGTTAGATTTCGAAACAGTCAAAATTCTGTATACGTAGGTAAACTTCTATTCTTTTCTTCTTTACTTTAAATCAGTGAA
The DNA here is from genome assembly GCA_006783055.1 of Trinorchestia longiramus. Classification (NCBI taxonomy): domain Eukaryota; kingdom Metazoa; phylum Arthropoda; class Malacostraca; order Amphipoda; family Talitridae; genus Trinorchestia; species Trinorchestia longiramus. Next base: position 131,898 of record VCRD01000940.1, read on the forward strand.
GACTGCCTCTTTCTCTTAATATATATCTTCAAACATTGTATAGGGTACAACATAAGATTGGTTTAGTTTATAACATTTCTCTTTATTTTTGGTCATCAAAAATGTCAATAATGGTTTATTATTTTTTTAAGCTATTTGTATGTGTGTGTGCATGGAGGGGGTCAATGTAAATACAAATATCCTACGAAGGGGTCGACGGATAAAAAAGTTTGCCGACCCCTGATCTACATCAACGACCTTGATGATGGAATCATCAGTAAAATCAACAAATTCGCTGATGTCATGAAACTCTGTCACAGAGCATTCACCAAAAGGCACAGAGTAACTAGCCAATCCGACCTCAATCGTCTTGTACAATGGACTGAAACCTGGCAAATGAGCTTCAACATTGAAAAATGTTCAGTAATGCACGTTGGTGCAAATAACCGGCATTTCCAACACACGATATATAACATACCTATTGAAACAGCCTGGCAACAAAGAGATCTAGGTGTCATTGTCACTGAAAATCTCAAACATGACACAGAAGTGGATAAAAGCGTCAAAAATGCGAGCAGGATTCTTGGTTTCATTGCACGAAACTTTGAATACAAGTCAAAGAACATAAAATTACCGCTCTATAAAGCGCTAGTCCGGCCTTATTTAGAATATGCAGTGTAACTCTGGTCTCCTACCTTACGAAAAGATATTAATAAAATGGAAAAAATACAACAGAAAGCAACGAATATGAGTCCAGAACTCCACAATCTCACCTACGAAAGACGTCTTCAACGCCTGGAACTTATATCCCTAGAACAGAGAAGACTGTGAGGACAGCTTATTGAGATCTTTAAGTATCTCAACGGCTTTAACAATGTTACCCTGGAAGGGCTTTTCTAAAAAGACGGTACCGCACAAACCAGAAATAACGGTCAAAAACTATTACTGAGAAACTTCAAGACATCTCAAGCAATGAACTTTTTTCCCGTTAAAATTGCCGCAACTTGAAACCAACTGCCAGAAAACATAGTTTCTGCTGGCACTGTGAATACATTCAAAAATCGTATCGATAAATTTTGGATTACGAACCCCCCAGTATTACATCTTACTAACTCGATGTCCCTAACTCCTTAAGGCTAATGTATGATTGAGATAAATGCGCGTGACATAAATGCCTGTGCGTGAGTGATATGTGTGCACATGACTAAATTGACTTACGTGGTTAAGGTGCACGTGCATGACTGATGGATTTACTCTAGACGGCATGGGACTTCGGTATTGAACCAAAAATGGGCCAAACGGCTCGTTTCTATTGCCTTATTCTATTCTATTTTATTCTATTATTTTCTATTAAATAACAGGAGTAATCGACTATTAAACATTCTATCACCATTAAACATTCTATTAAACAGGAGTATCACCAGCTTGGTCGACTATCACCAGCTTGGTCGACTGGTGAGCGAATCTGCTTTCGAGCGGGAAGACTCGGGTTCGAATCCCGCTGCCGACATGGTTGACGCGGCTAGAAATACGGCATGGGACTTGGGTAAACAACCGAATAATTATCGAAGTGATTATCCGACCCAAGAATAGGCTAGAAGGTTCGTTCCTATAGCCTCATTCTATTCTATTCTATCGATTTCAAATAAATATGCAAGGTAAGATTGGGTCGATGGATTCTTTAGAAAACATCATACTCTAATCGTTCACAAACTCGAGTTTGTTCTTGCATCTAGTGTACTAGCCATGGTGTATGAGGTGAACATATGTATGTAGAGCTGAACAATTAAAATAACCTTTTCCTAGCACACAAGTTATTTTAGACATGCCTACCAGTTTGGATGATAGAGCTGGAGATGCTTAAACCAACTCTAATGACATCACAACGGCTAAGACAATAACATTTAATGAGGCAAGTTTTGTCATTTATGATCGTTCATTGATTACAACTGACAACCTGGTCTTAGCATTTCATGTCTTACCTGAAATTCTAATGCATATTCCAAAAAGCAATACAAAAGCGAAAATGACGACTCAGAAAAGAGGAAGACGGTTGTCTTAACAGATTCACAACTATACTAAAGAGAGTCGTAATGTGTTATTAGTGAGAAACAGGAAAACAACTTTGCTAAAGAACAAAAAAACACGGATAGAATGATTTAAGAAAAACAACCAAAATTATGAACAGCAAAAAAAAGGGAAGCGTCTGAAGGTAACGAAACAAATAAAGGCCTGAAAGGAAAACCCTGAACTAACGAGAGTTTTTCTGTTCATTGTAATAACTTCATATGAGTGATTGTTGTCCTATAATAGGTTCATAAACGAATTTTATGTTCTCTTAATTTACCTTATTTGTTTTTCTAAAACATATCTTCAACTTGATACCCCACTATTTCCCGGGTTTTTCTGGATCTTGTTTTCACAAGCCATCTTTTCCGCATGTGCTTATAATTATTTTTTATTATTCTGATGGATTTAATATTGAGCAGTCCTTGCCGTGAATTTTTTGTAAATATTCCTTACTACTCTTCAATAAAATTAATTGACCAATAAATTTATTCACTATCTCCAGCGTATAAAACTTTATTTACGACTTGTATGTTAAAAAAATTACTGCTTGAGTCAACGAAGGTTCACTAACAAAATGTAAATAATTGGTTATCTATGAAAATCTGAACTTTGGGAGGTTTATTGACCTACGGAATATCCAGATGTAAGGATCGATAAAGGAATAAAGTCATGAAATAAAATAGTAATGACATGCGCATTTAATTGCTCATCAGTAGCTGAAAATTTTGGAATGAATAATGTTATTTATTAAAAAAGTGTTAGTATTATTAAGAAGCTGCAGTACCAATTCAAAGCAGGCGAACAGAAGAGGATTCGTCTTTTTATCCTAGTTCTGACTAAAAACATGTATACCGTTGAGTGTAAATCTCGTCTCTATTTTCTTCCCCCTCACGTCAATGTTAATTTCCAGTTCACTATTCCTGTTAGTGAGACATTGCTGGGCTTAGGACATCTGGAATTCGATGAGTGTTTTAGCTCCCCGATTTACATTTAGCATAGCATCATGAAGATTTGTATCCGATGTTACGCCCTTATTATCTAGAAATTAATACTCATGACTTTCAAACATATTATTTATTTTTCTTGTTTATTTTTAAATCGCTCAAATTACCTCGAGCATGAGCATTTTCCTTGTACCTATCACATCATCCAACATTCAGACTCTGATCTGCGTGTGTCAGCGCCAGATTTAGAACACTTAGGGCACTGTGCATGTTAGGTTGTGAAGCCCCTTACTTGGGCCTCTAATGAGGTAGACTTGTAATGCCTATCCAGATAGTTGAGCACAAACTCTCAGTACATTCAGAAGTAGTAAAACATTGTACGGAGCTTGATCAATCAATCTTTTCTTTGAGTTATAGGTGAACTATTGAATATTCAAGGATTAGCCTAGAGAAATGTTTTCTTTTTTGATTTTTCGAATAAATTTAGGGTCAGCTTATTTGCGTTACATGTTAGATAAGTGCATTAAAAAAAAATTAAATGTTTTACATTAGATGAAATACTTAAACACTGCAAGTAGCATACACAATCCAACCTCAGAAAGATAGCAAACAAAATAGTCTTAGTGGTTATGATGCAATAAAATTACATAGAAATAATGAAATATTTTGGCACGTCCATCTTAGCAAACTTTCTAATCATGAATGAAAACTACACTCTCAGATTATACTGGAAGAATTGACGAAAAAGTTTACTACTCTCACATAGCAGTCAAGTGGTCAAATTTCCAAGTTCTGGTACTAACATGTTAAGGCCCTTTACACACGCGGTACCTGAGTAATCATCTTCCTTCAAATGTCACTAACTCAACAACAATTCTATTCAAATGAATAAGCCGTATTTTTTATCACAATAGCCAAATATTCAGGACTAACAGCTGATATATTAATTTTATATAATTGTATTTTTTTCTTTAAGAAGTGAGACTTTAACACACGGTTCCGCATGTGCGCATGCACGAGAAAGTGCGCCTGGCTTCAGGCATACTGCACGAGTTCGTCTTCGAGCGAAAGTTTGCTCAACCTTTAATGCAAAATACGGAACAGAAAAGTATGTCTTATTTTTAGAACTAATAATGATTTTATGAATAACGTGAAAGACAGCCGTAAACTATTTAATATAATGTATTTTACTGATATTGGATTTTTCCGACAAGTATTGTACGTTAACCATCAGTTTTCAGGGGTATTTCGTGTCCCATTTTGCTTTTCTTACTTTCAACTAATATACTTTAGTTAAGAATAAAATTGGTTTGACTCTCAAAGTCAGACCAAAATGAATCATAAAGACTTATGAAAGGTCGAAAAGAATTTGGTCCTGATATCTCACAGTTACTCATGTTACACGAGTATCATTTCTCGTTACTTTATCCTGTTGAAAGGTCAGAATGAACAAAAAGTCGAATTGCAACATGGTTTCCACCATGTTTCTGAAATGTGTTTGATATAATGTACAGGCAATTTTATCGTACGTAGTTCTTTGTGCCAACGTATCATTTCATGCTCACAAAACGATATTCTATAGCAAAAAAGTTACTGATAAATGCGTTCACCGTATGATAAACTTCTCGGTAATAATCCACAATTAGAATGCTAGGACTCAACTCAAAACGTCTCAAACTACACACGGACAAGCTTCAAACCAAAGAAAAAGGTGGTCAGTAGTGTTGACTCCAAAGTACAAAAACGCCGAAGAATGCTTCATGGCAATTAGAGACCAAATTGCAACCGCCATTAAGCATATTACCTCGACAGAGATATGTTTCCCTTATTGACTGACATGACAGTAATTTTCCTAGTTCAATGTTTTATAAATCTACTCTTACAAGTATCGGGATCAGTTTTTGTAGTTGTGTCTCTTTTCGTTTTAAAATGAACATATTAGAAGCTTGTTATGCAGAGCTTACAGAGTCTATGAAATTTGTTTACTATGTATTATGAATTTATGTTACCATTGGAATAAATGAATTTTCCATTAAGAATTTCCTCAATCTTTTTTCTACAGTCATCTTTTATTCATGCTTCCTAAGAAAAAGTTCTATGTTGCCTTGTGTTTTCAGGATGCCAGTCGAAATACTGTGAAAAGAATCAAATCTGTTTTATCTATGTATATCGCCTACATGTCATTCAGAATTATTTTGGTCTATAAATAAATTGTTCTGGTCCAAATAGCGCATCAGAACAACCAACCACAGTCCTTGGTTTTTATCATACAATATACTGAGCGCCTTATAAATGGCAAGCCACATTCCAACAGACGTTTTAAAAAGTACCAAACAGAACCCTATCGTCACGAGCTTTTCAGTACCGGAACAACCGTAAAACGAACCATACCGTATACAGAGTAAAATGAAATATACAAATACAGTTTCATCACTAAGAAATCCTAATACAACAGGCTTTCACCAATAGGTAAACGATAGACGGCTCAAAACTGATACTAATGCACTATGGATTGGTTTTGATGGCTCAACTTACACAAAAAACGAAGGCAAAGCCAGAATTTTAAATACCTATTCTGCTCCAGCATTCTCTCATAACGACTTGACTGAAATCCTGCAAACTCACACCATAAGCCCTCAGTAAATATTCACAAACATGATATATTTTCTAAAAAAGCAGAACAACAGCTCTATATTTTAAATCCAAATAACTCAACCGGACTTTACGGTCTTGCTCCTGAATCCTCAAAAAGGAGCCGAAGTAATTAATGAACCTGTAGCAAATCGAACGCTCTAAACGGGAAATATTCTGACGGATAGAACGCAGACAAATAGGACTCTTTTTTCCAAAGTGGGTTACAAACAAACACTCCATAACTCTTGCCTAGTCAGTTAGATATCTGTCAGCCGTAAAACAAAATAAAAATAAAAATGAGAAGTTTCCCCACAGAAGACTTGTGACTAAAATTTAAGTTCATGCTATTCAAGTCTTCTACCATTGATGAATACGAAACAGGCTTACTGACCATTTTTAACGAGTGATAATTCGTAACTAAGCCAGTGATTGGGCGCACGTAACACCAGCAGTCCATAATGTAGTATTTTAAATATTCTTCTCTTCATCATTCATCACCGATTTTGACGTCAGAATCATCAGTAACACCTACAAACTCACCGACGAATTAAAACTTTGACAAAGTGTTCACTGGGCAAGACAGAGTCGCTATTCAATCAAATCCCAATCAACAACAGCAATGGACTGAAACCTGACAAATAAGCTTCATCAGTCATAAATGTTCAGTAATGCACGTTGGTGCAACCGATATTTCCAACGCATGACGAATGCCACTCCTATTTTATTATCACAGCAACAAAGACACCTTCTAGGCTCATCATGATCCAAAATCGCAAACATGACAAGTAAATTAAGCATCGGAAAACGAGCAGGATTCATGATTTCATTGTGAGAAACTCTGAATAGCGGTCAAAGAACATGATAATAGTGCTCTACGAAACCGCTAGTCTGCCACATTTATATATGCAGTACAACTCATGTCTCCTATCCTACAAAATGACATTAATGGAATGGAGACAAGCCAAAGTGACACAAGGAAAAGGATTCTTGAATTCCACAATCTCAGCTCATTCAAAAGTTCGATCTCATATGCCTAAAATAAAGAAGACCGAGGTCAACTGATCGGGACCTATAAATATCTCAACGTCTTTAACGATGTTACCTTAGACTTGATTTTCGGTAAAGACGTTATCGTGAGAACCAGAAATAACGGCCAAAATCTAATAAGGAGGAACTAAAAAATACGAGGACCTTTTTTTAATCTTCTATATTGCTTCCAAGCACCCAGTGCATTCAATTTATAACCCCTCTAATATTTTTTTCTCATAAGTGGAAACAGATAGAAAAGTTCGGTTTGTTTTAACACACGTGTGCACTTGTTGTGAATCCGTGACAAAGATGGGAACACTGTACGAAGCATAGAACTCTGTCGGTGGTGGCAGTAGTAGGGACTGTTTTTTATACTTAAAACAGCTACGTTTTCATCAAAAGAATAGCGAGTAATCATTCGTTTTCTCTATGTGAGTGGTGTGACACCGATTGAAATTTATGGCTAGTGAAGTAAGACACGTGATGATGGTATCATGGATGTCTAATGTGCGCTCGTGGACGCGATAGTTCAAGGAAGGCAGAACGTCGTCTGGCAACCAGCCACTCCAGCCGATCTGACAACATGATCGAGGTAGTGGGTAAAGTTGTTTTGGAGGATCAACAAAAGAGTACAGACCATGTTGCCTCCAGAGTTGGCATTTCCGTCGAATCTGTGCACACAATCCTGCACAAAGACCTGAAAATAGAAAGAGGGTTTTCCAAATGGTTTCCAAAAATATTGAAGAATGACCACAAGGCTGAGCGCTTGGCATTATGTCAGACAATGCTAACACATGCCAACGGCATGAATGGGACTTTCTTTTAATAAATTGTCTCAATGCATGATACAGGGATTCACTTTGAGTTACTTTACTATATCGGAATAATGGTGTCTGGAGTAAATTAATATCAATACTGCTTGACTTTTCCATAGATTTGGAAATTTAAATTCTACTGGCGATGCTATGATTGCACGTTCTGACTGTACAGATATTTTGATGTTTTGGTTCAATTTACCTACATATATTGACTGCGAGGGATAACCTGGTCATAGGGTGTTCCAAAGAGACTGGTTATTTATTCACGGCACCCTGTGGGGTATGTATTGAAAATTCTGCGTTTGTCGTTTGCGTATTTGTGAAAGCTCTCCGGTTTAATTTGTACGTATGGCACAAGTGTAATTTTGTACTTCACTTTGTATATTTTATTCTTTCTTTTAACCGCCCTGCAGGTACGGATGCGCTCCTGTTTGTTTGATTGGTTTTGAGTCTTCATTACGACTGTCATCTGGCATATAAAATGCGCTGAATTTTTTTGTGAAGCCTAAGGAAGGCTTTTGAATAGTTGCAATCGCTATTTGATACATGAAATTCTGTAATAATTGTGATTGTGCTTTTAAGTATCATGACTTATTCATCGGCATTTTTGTCGCACATTATTATTTCGTAGTTAAAACTTCCGATCCATTTTTTTCATTAGTTTTACTCGTGTGAACGTTTCTGAGTTTCGCACAGAACTTTTTGATTAAGTGCTGGGTCGACAAACACCATTTTTTTGTAAAATGCTTCAAAGAGTGTCTGTTTCTTTGGTGAAAAAGTTGGCGCCTGTTAATTTTTTTTAAATGATCGGACTTCACCATGTTGAGTCAAGAGTGCTGTCGTCTTCTTTACAGTCGTCTTCTTATTACCTACTGCTGTAGAGACATCATGCACTGATATGCCTCTTCCATGGAATGAAGTATTTTGTCTCTGATTAAACTGAATGGTGATACGTATATATTTTTTACATGCTCTTATTCGCACAGCTCGGACAAATGATAAGACAGTCATAACATTTAGACCTGATAGTTAAAAACTGAAAAATGTTTCTATATAGTTTTCCTCTTAACCTAATGTTCCTAAAACAAATACAAAGAATACATCAAATTGCTGCGTTTCACGGTATTTAGGACAACGTAGTAGTTTTTAAAATAAATAACATAGATTAAAAACAATTGAAGAAACTTTTATCACAAATTCCAATTCACAAATTGGCTAAATATTTTGTGTATGTTTCAATATAATAAAAAGCTTTTATTTTGGAAATATTTAATAATAGCTTGTGGGACGCACATCAAACACACACAAAATAAACTGGCATGTTTCTTTTGAGGTACTTCATAAAATCTTATCTGGAACTGAGAGGTCACAGACCGTATTTATCACTTTTGCTGATCATTTCTATTCTACAAGGTCATCTACATATATTCGTTCACCCATGATAATTTCGTTCAAACTGTTATCTCTCAAATAATAAACAAAAATTAACTTTTGAAATTTTAACAATCTGTAGACCAGACAAGGAAGCATAAATTATTACTGAAGATGACTGCTTTTGACCATGGTGATAGCTTCTTCACGTTGGGAGAACTTGGTCAAGGCACATTTGATCTCCACGTTTTTTGAATACTTCACTGCTGTTTTATTGTCCTCATTGAGGACAGCGACGCTGTCAGGCCTCACACAAGCCTGAACTTCAATTTGCACCCAAAGAAAGTAGTTCAAAGGGTCCAAGTCTGGTGAGTTTGATAACCAGAAGTTCCCCTAGAATGGCATGGCAGACCTTTTGGGTGTCGACTGTCTTCCAGACCTCGTCAGGGAGGACCGAGTCCTGCTGGAAGACATATTCGTTACTCGTAGCGTTGGCATTCATCAGTGAGACGATATCAGCCTCAAAAAATTGATAGTAAACCTCGGCAGTCTCTTGTTCTTGAACAGAAAAACGTGAGTTAAGACGTCGTCCTCAGTCAAACCATTTTGCTGAGATATTGGAGAGATTTCGCAATGAAGTTTTGGTTGGACCCTACACAGTAAAGTGCAGTTTTACTTTACTGTGGAGCCCTAAGTGCTATAGTTCAAATTGAGCTACATGTTTGATCTGTTATTTCAGTTTATTCTGATCCGACGAAGTTAAAACACAAAAGAAACCTTTCTGGGACAAGAAGCAGTAATTCAGATAAACACTATTGGTTTAAGCAATACGAGTATATCATCAATTCATGATAGTTACCCAATCTGAATTAGTGTTAAAGGCCCTTAACACCTGTCAAACACAATGCATACTCATAAAGCAGTTTGAACCGATGATTTCTTCTGGAAGTCATCTGGATGAATAGATTAGGATAAAATTATTTACACAACAGGAGAAGCTCACAGTTCTTTTGAATTTAATATACCCATATTTGGGCATATGAAACTAACTTAACAAACTTTGAACTTACCTTTGACTAACAACGAGTAATGATTTTATGAAGAAAGTAAGAAATTGTAATCCATATTTGTTCTGATTATCACTTTCCTTTTAAGCTGTAAACAATTATTGAATGGAAACACATGGCCTTTTAGGGTTTTTATGAAGATCCAATTCCCAATTTGCATTGTTGACTGTAATATTCATGCTGCTAGCGGCTACAGTAGCTAGAACTGAACAAACCTCAAACGAAAAATGGCTTAGAGAAATATTGGCAATAGAATTTAACCTTTTTGGTTTCTTTACTTACTAATATTTAACATAGGAATGACACATCGTTTATTCAGTTGACGACTCAAAATATCTTCTCCATACTTTGCATTGCACTATGGTATGAATTAGAGATGTACCGAATGTGGATTTTTCAACAACCCCATATGTGGATGCAGATTTTGAATTACAAAACCCGGAGATGCAGATGCAAATGTCCTAATCTCTTATAGAATAGAAAAGAACAGAATGAGATAATAGATAAGATTGGTCTCGCTCATTCTTGGGTTGATACCCAAGTCCCATGCCGTCTAAAGTAAAGGCATTAATCAGGCACATGCGCCCCAATCACGCACGTCAATTTTGTCACGGAGACGTACTTCACTCGTGCATAGGCATTTACGTCACTCGCATGCATAACAATCATGCACTGACCCCTACAGTCATAGACATAAAATTAGTACGTAAAAATACTGGGGGGTGGGTTTGTAATCCAATATTCGTAGAGACGATTTTAAATGTTTTCACAGTGCCAGTAGAAATCATTTCTTCGGGCACCTCGTTCCAATTTGAGGCCATTTTAACGGGAAAGAAGTTCATAGCTTGAGATATCTTGAAGTTTCTTAATATCAGTTTTTGACCGTTATTTCTGGCACATATTTGTAAAAGCTCTTTGGGTTATTTTTTGCTTGTGCTGCAACTACAATTTCTTTATTTTACGGTGTAGATTTTATCGTTCGCTTAACGGCCCTTACGAGTACAGATATGTTCTTGACGATGGGGTTCTCTTTGGTATCGTTTAAGTCTTTTGTATAACTCTTATCTGACACTTATGAGGCGCTTAATTTCGTGTGAAAAACAAGAAGGGTTATTGGTTGGCTACATACGCTAAGGTGGGATATTGTGTTTTGTGGCGGTTGCAATTTTTATTTTAGTTTAATGTAGCATTCTTCGGCGTTTTTATTCCTCTAAAAAGAGTTTATGTGTTCGCTTTCACGCCAACCTGGATCTCTCTCTTCGCATCAGAGTTAATGCCCGCTCCACTAAATAGGCAATTGCTGGCTACACTACTGGAGGGACAGGCTAATTATGTCCTAGCAACTGTAGGAAGAGAAGGATACGACCGGGCATTTGTGCGCCACCAAAGGAGGGGATCTTGTGACATCTGTATGCGTTCTATTTTGTGATATTTATCAATCAGTGTGGTAGTTTCTTTAGAAATTTCTGTTTAGCAAAGTTCTTCAGTATTGCTTATCATGTTCCCACTTGTTGGGCCCAGTCTGCCTCTTGCACAAACTCATATCAGTTTTCAACTTTATCGTATGCATCATACAAGCAATACAATTTGTATTCATTCAACACAGCATAAAATTTTGTTGATTGGTGTCCAATTATCTACGTAATGGAAGGAAATATCACATCTTTACTATAATGATGCATTATTTAATGTTATTGTTTAATCATCTATTTTTATGGTACGGATGTGAATGCGGATGCTGATCTGCAGATATCATACAGATATTTGCAGATGCAAATTCGAATATCTGCACCGCTTCTAGAATGAATATCTTCGAAAATATTCTCTATGCCTAGTTATTTGTAGATTTTATATTTTTGAGGCAGAAACAAGAGGAAAGTTTCATTCTCCCAAATAACTGTCATACCATCGCTGACCTGATTTCTAATATTCAAGATTTCCCCAGGTTTGCGAAAAGAGACTCACGACTTCTTCGAAAAACTTGATAGTGTTAACTATCAGTCTCTGGAATTGTAAACGGTTTCTCACCTGCAAAGTTGATATGTTTGAGTTTGCTGCCGATTATCCTGTTGAGTAACACTTCGAGACTCTAAACAATAACGGCAAAAAAAAAGAAACTACTTATATTCCTATGTAGCCCGTGGAACAACATAAACATCTATTAAACACTGCACAAATGTATGCATTGTCATCTGCTATGCGTGCAAATTGTACTGATTTTCTAATAGCTCGGATCGTGCACATTAATATTCTCGGCAAACTAACACCAAGAATTTCTTATTGTTTGTCACAAGTGGCATCAAGTCAATGCAGAACATAATGTAAGTAGTTTTGTCTCGAGATTCCTTAACACAAAATTTGCAATCCAGCCCTTACAACTACTACATTCTTTCAAAAAAACCTCTGAAGTCAGTTCATAGGTACTAACTGATTAGGGCTATTCCACTGCAATACTTACACAACTCTAAGTCAGAAAATATTATTATTAAGTATTATTATAATTTTCGGTCATAAATACCTGAATCAACTGATAGTAAATGCGTAGGTAGACTTTAGCCAACTAAATACATGTCTCCCGAACTGTTTTTATAGAATTTTAGCACAGTCTGGCTCTTTCATGCTGGATTGCGCTGATAAAAGAGAATGAATATAAGGATATTTTTTGCTTGGTCTCGGTGATCTGTTTAACAGATAAGAACCAGAAATAAATGTCACTCCTATGGATGATATAAAAATGATGAGCTTACGTAAACACATCTAAAACGAACCATTTTGCTCAGTATACGTCATTCATTACAACTTTCTTGAAAATTGAGTAATATCCTGACTTTTATTTTGTTCAGAACAATTTTCAAAAGTAATTGTCACCCATACAGGCGAGCAGTGTTTTTAAATAATAACATCTGAATAACATAAAGAAGTTAGGGCACCCTATGAAAAAGAGAGCCAAAACGATATTGAGTGTTTATAACATTGTTGGTGCTAAGTCTTGGACGGTGATGCGAAAAAACAGACTCTTTGAATCATGTTAATCTAAAAACATTGTTTTGTTCTGATTGCTGATGTTCAGAGATACTGGGCTCCTTTGTTCACATTGTTAAAAGAATAAGGTTACGCGTCATAGTAAGAGAAGCTTGAAATGCCTACCAATTCTTGCTTAAATATCAACGAAATTCCTCTTCCTGAAACAATTCCATGAAAAGTAAAAAGTTATCAACATAACAAACAGTATTCCCCGTCCATTAGTTTCTGGGGTCTTATCTCACTAGCTCATGGCACAGTGACTTCGTATGAAGAATTTCAAATAATTATTTTGCGTTGTCTGTAGTATGATACATCATGAACTCAGATTTGCTCCCGACTTGTTTCGTATCCTAGGATAGTTGTTACTAAGATACATGGGCACATATACTTAACATACCTGTCTTCTAATTACTCATATGTAGTACACGCTTCCTTGTAGCTTATGTTTAAGGATTTTTATATTTTAGTTACATACACGAGTACAGTAGTTCCTTGATATATGAGTGCATTTACATACGAGTTTTTTTTAACACGAGTTGGATTTCGGGTAATGTTTTGTTATATATTGATGTATAAGTTGGTATTGTACAATGTACAATGATGTACAAGTTGCTTGAAGGGACAGCAGGACAGGAGCCACTTCAAGCATGGAGCGTGCTTCAAAATTCTACCCGTCAATGTCCGGCCATCTCGCAGCGTCCAGAGCCCGCATCACATGGTCAGTTCACGTGTTCACCGCCTTTCTTAATCTTCTCGTGCGCATCTCCCAAGTTGTATTTGTCATTACTGACATTATTTTTGATCTTTTTGTAATAAATCACGAGTCCCAAGAAATTAAGTACTAAGGGTTAAGGGTGGTAGTGATAACAATGGATATTAAGTAGGAAATCAAGCGTAGTGTACGTAGGTGTGAGATAGTACAATTACGGTAACGTCCAACTCAATCAACCTCCATTCCTCCTTCCCTTCTCCTTCTCTACATTGTTTACAAACTGCCGTGCACTGCCATCGTCTGTCTCGAACTGTAAGAAATCGACATAACAAAACGTTTTATTTTATATTACGGTAGGAAATTGTTTGTCATACTATCTTATTTTTTGCGTGTAAAAATACAATGATTAAAACCATTATTTTCCATTCTTATGATGATTATTATGTGTGTTTTTTAGAGGGCTGGAACGGATTAAAAAATTACCTCTTTATTTTATATTTGGTTAGATGTTTTAGTATACGAGTTTTTTGGTACACGAGCTCAATCCATTAATAGACTGAACTTGTACGTCAAGGCATTACTCGATGTGTTATAATGACGTGTACGAAGCACTTCCTGTACGTAAGAGAAATCACAAATAACAGTAATATTTGTATCTGCTTATGTTCAATGCACGCAGCATATCAAACAACTAGCACTCACCCTCTGTTTGAGTACATGTTTTCTTTGTGGAAGGTCTTTTGAGTGTTACCTTCATATTAACCAATCTATAGCATTCGAATAGGTAGGACTTTTGTAACATCTAATAGTAAATCACATTTTTGAACGACACTTTATTTCAACAATAAAACTGTCGAAGAGCTACAATAAAAAGCATGCACACCTATACGTAGCTCCTACCTACGTAGTTCAGCAAATGAGAAATTTCATGAAAAAAATCTGTTATTTATTGTCTTCCAACGTTAAAGCTAATACTGAGTTACATTTAATGGAAAGTGATGAGTTGGTGGAAAAAAAATGAGTCACTTTACGATGGTGATTTTTCAAACATAAGTCTTCCCGCAGCGGAACATTTTCTTAGTCAAATCACCATTGGTTTTAAAATGAATAATTTATTAATGAACTAATATTTTATTAAATTCAAAAAATTGGGAGTACAAATTTTCGAGAGTATAAGTGGATTGGACACTTTCAATGTAACTATATTTTAGAAACTTAATTCGCCACAGGCTGAACAAGTGTGATTGAATAACTAGGGTAAATAGTGTCATCTATGATAAAAAACCTGCAGATACACGCGTTCAACGAAATAAATAGCGTCAGAATTTTATCAAAAACAACTTAAAAAGCTTTTTCACGCTAATTACACTGACAAAATTATCTACCAAGGTCAGTTCAATTGTCCTTATTACAGGTCGAGTTTATTTTCGAGGAGTTTAAAAATACAATAATTCGGGAGATACAATCACCATATTTCGTGTGAAATCGAGTTCATGGAATTGCTAGGACTTCGGTTTGAATAGAAATAATATTTTCCCTACGACAGTGCACCAACACACAGAGTTCATGCAGTATAAACATATAGAAAATAATGGATAGGTCACGAAAAAATGAGAGAAACAAAGTGGATAACAAAGTGGAAAAAATACAGTGTAACAGGTGTTTGAGTTTATTAGCTGAAGCATATTGTTTTACGTAAACCTTGAACAAATAGTTATCTATTTTTTTCTCGCATGCAGATCATTGTTGCATTGAGATCATACAGTGTCTATTTGTTAATGAGACAAGTCTAACGTCCGTATCATCCCACAAAAAATTAGGACTATTCATTTGAAAATACATGTTGGCATATCGATAAATTTAGAGAACAAAATGCTCCGAGAGGGCCGATGCATCAGTCCAATAAACTACAATGGGTCGACTGAACAATTTATTTCAAAATGCCTGGTTGACATGGCTGACTTATTTCGGGTCCTCTGCATACCGGCGAATTGTGAACTACCGAACATTGCTTTCAAATCCTCACTAGCTCAACAAAAGGCAAAAAGATTATTGCTGGGATCAGACATTCAAGTGTCTATAAAAACATTTCCAAATGGGTGATCAAGCAAACAGGAATGAATGATTGTATAAGTATGACTCACTTATGATATGTTTACATTCAATAAAAAACAAACTTATGTGTTTTTCATTCATTCGAACGAGTGATTTCAATGTATTTTTATAAAAGATTGATTACAGAAACGCAGAACAAAATTTTATCACGATGGCGTACGCGTGAATGTTTAGTTGAGTATAATTATAATTAGTTGAGTCTAATCTGCGAACACGATTGATTGTCTACAATACAAGCTTTATTGATTGCAAAATGGTTTTCATCTGGTTTCTACTCTGATGAATATCTAAAATATACCACCCATCACCTACTAAAATGACAAACTATTTCCAAACTTCTCGAATGTTCATCCGAACATTTGCTCTATGGTGACATAAGTATTGAGACTATTGCCAGAATTTCAATTTTTAATAATAGTATCAATAACGGTAAGCTTTTTTCTCATGAACTACAAATGTTAAAAGTAATATTTTGAGCCTGTATTAATTTTAGATTGCCAATTTTATACTTCATCACCTAGTGAAAACGAATGTAAAGAATTTGCACAAAAATGCTACTATTTATACTCGTACTTTAATATAAAACACTAATTTTTAGTGCAAAAATCTGATTGTATATTTATCATATTCTGTTTAATTAACCGCTTCAAGTCAAGTTCATTAACGGTGCACACATAATGAATAGCTATAATTAATTCATAAATTTCGTAGAATTACGAGCTGTAAATTTCTGTTTCTACTCTCCAACTTTCATTATCTGACAATGGGTCAATGGTCTTGTGTGCAGCAAATATAGTTTTACTGTATATAAGTTATGAACGTTTGACTCGTGTCTAAATGAGCACAAAAAAACAATGTTTTCCAGTGAAAAATATGTTGCACCTGGTGTTGGATTGTGTAATTTTCTGTTCGCTGTTTTTTAAAGGCAATATGTTGTAGGATTTCAGAGGACTAAACAGTTAATGAGTACAAACGAGTACTCTTTCTATACCCTGTTAAGATAAAACTTGATTTACACTTGAATTTAAACACGGTTTCTGTTGAGCAAAGTACGTCCGGTGAGACAAAAGCCTTCACAAGTATTCAGAGGACTGAAATTTTTTTACAAACTTCTTGCAAATTTGGATAATGATCGTTAGGGGTTCATAATGCAATTTTGTTATCAATAAACCCTTAGAGGTAATTACACTCGAATGACTGAGTACGATTCAAGTGTTAAAAACGGAGACTGCAGAAATGGTCATATCAATCTGTTGCGATCTTATTTTCAGATGATCTCAGTAAAAATACAGTGGTGGAAATAATGATGAGACACTCTACATTTTTGCTTGTAGCTTTATAAATATTGATTGAAATACAATAAATTCTTGACCATAGGTAAGGAATAAAACACGAAGTAAGTGTATATTCAAATTATATATTACAGTATAGTTTTTGTACAGTTATTACAAAAATACTCTTCAGAAGAACAAAATTTGATGGAAATAAAGATAAAACACCCTGCTCTAAACAATATTTTCATATAAACTATGAATATTGTAGACAAAAAACAAAATGACTAGTATTTATAAGTATTTCCTTTCCCTTGCAAAACATCTAGACAACGATCACTCATTGATTTCACTAAATTCTTAAAAATTTATCGGGGAATTTTTCCCCAGCTTTCCTGGACAACACCCCAAAGCTCCTGCTTGTTTTCAAATCGTCTACCATCGGCGTAAACTTGTCTAGCCAGTACACCCCATAGGTTTTCTATAGGATTTAGATCTGGCGACTTAGCTGGCCGACTGAAAGTGCGGATATTGTGACCATTAAGCCTCTCTCTTGTGTATTTGAAGTGTGGATGGCCGCATTGTCTTGCTGAAACACGGCGGTATTCTGGTAAAAATTATCTAAAAAAGGTATAATTTTTTTGCAGTATTTCAATGTACTTCACTGAATTTTTTTCCTTCCATCTGTACCAGACTCGCTTTACCTCCTGCTGAAAAAGCTCCCCAAATCATCGATGATCCTCCTCCGAATGGCCTTCTGCTGAAGATCTGCTCATCCTTCCTCAAATCATGCCTATATTATTAACAACCGTCAGGTCCGTCTAGATTGGACTTCTTTTCGTCTGAGAAGACAATTTTTGTCCAATTGTTAGCATTCCATTGTACTTTTTCTCTCACCCACTCTTCTCGTCGTTTCTTGTGTATCTTCTTCAGCTCTGGTTTTGTTTTCCTCTTCCTAAATAAAAACATTCGGAAGTAATGAGAATCTGCTTAACTCTTTTGAGAATTACACTCAATTTTAGATACGTTTGAAGATTTTTGGAACTCTTTCCTGTAAATGGAGCCTCACGTAGCATTCGGCGCCGACTGGCTGGAGTATAAGCTTGGGTGGACGTCCAGGTGATTTATTTGATCTGCACTCTTCAAGATTTTGCAAAAAAATCAAATTACTGTTCTTGACTGCTTAAGCCGCTTCGAAATTGAATTATAGGAGCATCCCTAACTATTTAGAGCCATTATTTGACCTTTTTCAAATTCCGAGAGAAAACTTTTTCTATTCATGCTGTAAAATTTAGGTTTTTCACAATTTAAACCTGATTATAAAATATCACAATGTCTATTTGCAATCTAGGGGAACACCGGTGTGATATTTTGATTGTGTCCGAGGTGAAGTATTTCGAATAGACGTAATTTTTTACTAGGTGTCTTATCTCTATTTCCATTAAATTTTGATCCACTGGAGAGCACTTTTGTAATAACTGTACAAAAATTATACCGTAATACAAAATTTGAATGTACACTTGTTAAATTTATTTATTATACACTTCAAAATTTATTGCTATTGTTGGTTTGATCTTTAGAGCAGATCCAGCCTCTTCAAAGTTAATAATCCAACACTTTATCGTGTTTTTTGATGGGACCATGACGTCCTAAGTTGTAAAAACGTGGAAACTCCCTCTCCGCGGCTGTCAAACTATCACCGTTTTTGTTAAACATTTTTACGGCTGACGCACGCTGTTGCCCGTTCCACTAATCCATGGTTACTAAAATGGCTGTGTGTATATGTACATGCTCAACATCACTGTCTCGCACTGGTGCCACTTGCTCATGGCTGCCAATATCCACTTCAAAAATTTCCGTTTTATTGGGTCACGGAAACCATAGAGATCATCATCATTCATAGGTTGCTGTACTGGTTCGGTTTCTATATGCATGCAAAACTTTGATAGTTTTTTAGCAACAAATAGATGATGGGTTATTGTAGTTCTATTTGATGTGTTTTGTGTAGTTTTAAATTGTGATTAACTCTTTTTTATGAAGTTTACGGAACCATCATCTCAATTACCATTCAAAGGTTTGTTAACATTTTGGTGGACGTATTAATGCACTAAAACTTCTCCTGAGAGATGCCTCTCATTTAAATCTAACAATGTTGTTTTGACTGTTATCCTAACTTATGGTTAGGTTAACGTAATCGATAGTATTTCCTACATGTTCGGTACGATACTTTGTACATTTTCAATCAAAATATCTCGACGTCCAATATTTTGATCGGTATATTCACTTTCGGTCTGCTCTTCTGGCTGGTGTTCGTCATTTGTTCATTGACAGCAGTGGGTGATTTGTGTTAGTTACTTACTTCTTCTCGATTGATTTCTTAAGGCTGTTCTTTGAAGTCATAAAAGCTTGTTCTTAATACGTTCATTTCATTGCAGTATTGATGGTGCAGTAGTGCGTTTTTGTACACTTTTCCGAAAATATTGTGCCAGGGCTATTGATGTTTCGTGCGTTCGCAAGAATTTCTTACAGTACCAGAGCTGCGTGCTACACAGGTAATCCTCAGTTTTGCTGTCGTGTATGCTGCTCTTTTTCCGGGGAAAGTATAAAATGAAGTTCATTATGAGATCGTAAGGAATATCGATATGAACTAGGTATTGGTGAAATTTGATTTTTTCCCGTCATGAAAAACTTTTTATACCATGCCAATGAGAATATTTAGGTCCACATTTTGTGATTTATTTTTGTAATGGTGTTCTTATTTTTTTTTCATTTATCAGTATAGAATACAGGAAGACACATCAGCTGAGAAGCGAAATAATCTGTCTGATAATAAAACGCAGAGGCAGTGTGTTATTTGTATTTTTTTCGAGAAGATTATGTATCGAATAAATTTTATATGACGTCATTTTGAAGTACCATGCATACCAACTACCTTCATCTCAAAGCTACACTGTTCTTAATATGTATGCAGGCTTCATATATGTGGAATCGAAAAAAACACATAATCCAGTGAAATGCATAACCTTCCGTGAAAGTTAAAAATTAACGCACGATTTCTGTATAGCAACAGTCGGTGCATCAAATTCTTAATAAGAGTTGCAGATGCTATTTGAGACGGTTATTAGGAAAATCAGACGTTGGTTGGCCCAACAGTTAACCAGCAGGTTATGTGAAGATCGTAAAACTATTTCCTCCAAGACTATGCGTCATGAATTGGGAAAAAAATTGAACACGCAGTTACACCTTAATCGCAGAGTAAACTGTGCACGCGATAGGGCTTCAATTTTCCAAGGAACCTCGAATTGGGGCTGTAAGTTCGGATAAGTGTTATGTTGTCTAATGGATGAAGGCTTATTCTACTTTAGATGGCAACCTACATTAGAGTGGGGTGAAAACCGCTTGAAGCAATAAATGCCTCGTAAATCATCCCCTGTGAACGCGTCTAGAGGTAGTGTGGTTTTAGGAAACTATTTTACCTAAGACGAACAGGGCTCTGAAGCCTTTGCAACTATTTCCAGATCATGGATTGTGAATGTCATTCATGAATGGACTCTAATTTTTCTAACATTTGTTCAAAAAGATTTCAAAATGACAACGCTGGTTCAGGGTGCAGTAATATAATTTTTTTTTTTCAAAAGTTTTTGAAAACAAAATAGGAAATTATGTTGCCGAACCGTGTATGTGCAATGCTACCAATGTCCATAAGTAGTTTTCTGTACTAGAATGATGTTTTTTGCACACTAAATGGCTGCAGCAGTCTCCAGATATACTGTGAAGGGAAAAAAGTATTTGGACAGAACGAAAAAGTTTATTTCTCAACATTTTGATAAAACACACATCAATAAAAAAATTGGCATTTTAGTTTTAACTCAGACAACCATATTCATACATCAGTGAAATAAGATTTATATGAATATACCATTCATACCACCAGCTTGGTCGACTGGTGAGCGAATCTGCTTGCGAGCGGAAAGACCCGGGTTCGAATCCCGCTGCCGACATGGTTGACGCGGCTAGAAATACGGCATGGGACTTGGGTAAACAACCGAATAATTATCGAAGTAATTATCCGACCCAAGAATGGGCCAGAGGGTTCGTTCCTATAGCCTCATTCTATTCTATTCTATTCTATATAACATTTCATGAAATAGGTGGGGAAAAAGCATTTGAACATTTTTATTTTCCTTCTGTAATTCTTTAAATATATGTTTCTAGAACAATTATTACCTAAAGAACATTCCAAACATAACGAGACAACACATAGAGAAGCCAAAGTTAAGTCATCAGTGAAACTGGCCGTTATGCATCCATAAGCTGACACTCTGATAACATGGCACCATGCCTACGAACAAGGAACCTTCAAAATGTAAGAAAAAGCGTATAATTTTCGGATTTAAAGTCCATAAAATCGGCTGCAACATCTCAAGTACCCTCAATGTTTCCAGTAGTGCTGTAGGGTTCATTGTTAAGAAGTGGAAGAAATCAAGGGTCACAGAAAACATTATGCAATCTGGAACTCCTCGAAAAATACTGGAAAAATTTGCTGCAAATGATGTAGAAAGATAAGAATAATCTATTTGTGACACGAGAAGAGTTAAAAGATGAGCTCAGGAGAATTGGAAAGAAGCTTTACAAAAGAAATATCAGTAAAGAGCTCCACAGACAAGATCTAAAATCAAGCATCCCCAATATGACCCCCTTCTTGAGAGAGATACACCTGAAATCAAGACTGGAATTTGCAAAAATCCATTTGTACAATGAACGGCTTCCTTAATCATATTGTATGGTCGTATGAGTGAAAAATCGAGGGTATATAACGGTAGAGGGTACACTCCGTGTAGCCAGCTGACAAATTTAACCAAAAGAGTGAAGACTGCACACAAGTATTATTTTAGTTGTCAACTTGGGGATAAAGATAATCCCTGGGCACCTCACAAATCTTGTGTTGAGTGTTATACTGAGTTCACACAGTGATTAATAGATGAACAGAAGGGTATGTCTTTTATTGTACCAATTGGTTGGCTTGAGCTTACAAATCATTTATCTGATTACTACTCTTTTATGACAAATATTAAAGGATTCTCAAATAAAATAAAATAAAAATTGTTCATCCAGATTATGATTTAGATACGAAACAAGTCTTCGGTAATAAAGAGATACCAATCCCAATTCCTCCATCTGCTGTTACTGTTACATAAGAAAATTCATTGCCTGACAAGGAAGATAACAATGACGTATGTAGATGAGTCAGGGGAAACGAGGAGTCACTTGATAAATCAAAAGAGATTGAATGATTTAGTGAGGGAATTGTCACTGTCAAAAGAGAATGCAAAACTGTTACGCTCCAGATTACTGCAGCAGAATCTTCTCGAGGGCAGCACGTAAATATCAACTTTCTTTAAATACAATGAGGTCTTGGTTTCCTTGTATAAAAAATGATAGTGCTTGTTTCTGTACTGAGGTAAATGGTCTCATGAATCAGCTACGAAACGAGATTTAACTAATGAATGAAGACTATTCGTCGATGCAAGCATTACTAGCCTCAAAGCTATGTTGCTTCACAATGAAACCTGAAACCTTCAATTTCTGTCGTGTGTAATGATGGGATTAAAGATACGTTTGACTTATTGTAATCGATATTTCAAAAGCATTAATTTCTTCAAACATAAGTTGAATATCTGTGATGATCTTTAAGTAATTTTTTTACCTCCTAGACTACACCTGGGATATTAAAAGTACATGTCTTTTTTATGTCCATGGAATAGTTATGACCACCGTTAATCATCACATTTTTCAAAAATTAACGACAGAGTAGACACTGTTTGCTGCTATAATACAATGTGTTGCACATGTCTCTGGTACATCCACAGACAATCTGTCTTCCACTCCTTCATATTAAACTTGGCTTATTAAGAATTTCGTTGAAGCAATAGTCCATGATTCTAATGGACTCTAGCATCTCAAGGAGAAATTGGTGCTAAGAAAACTGATGCTAAACTTAAAGCAGGATTTTTTGTCAGCTTGGTGATCAGATAATTGATTTGTGACAGGGAGTTCATCAATAAACTGACTCTACTCATGTTGGCAGCATGACGCTCCTTTGTCCATGTAGGGAAGAACTTCCTTGAGAATCATAGGGCTGATAACCACGAAAATCTAGTGGAGAACTTGTTCAAGGTCTATGAAGCTACTGGGTGGCTGGTGTCTCTTACGATGCATTTCTTGAATTCTGGGTCAAACATGGTGAAAGGTAACAAAAGCCGGTACCAAAGGAGCTTCAGCGAAAACGTGATAGGTGACATATATTGCTGGTTCCTACACGGGACAACTCTATATCCACTCACAAGCGCAGGAGCTGGAGACAATTATTTTGAGGAGATAGAGGAGTACTATTTTCTATATGCAATAAATATATTTTCTGGGTGGTTCACCATAGGACGTACATAATGCCAAATAGGCTGCCCCAATTCCAAATTTTTCTCCAGACATGCGTAAATTTTATTTATATATGTAATATATATAATTTTTATATATACGGTATATATATACCAAACATTATTACTATATTTATATAACCCAATGAAATGTCTAGTATATATACTAGACATTTTGTCCTCACCAGTGGGTGGAAGGAATCTTACAATAATTATTCTTGCAGCACTTTGAGGGCGATAGAGAGAGGAAAACACGTAAATATCTGACCTTGTGAGTAAGTCACCTATGTTCTATTAAAGTCAAATTGATTTTTTTATGACAGAGGATGCATGATTGTATTCTTGGAGTTTCATTTACACGCTACCTAACGAGCCATATTCATACATTTCTGTAGCTCTCTTTGAAAATCTTTAGTTGTATCTCTCTAGGACAAGTCACAGTAATCTAAGCGTGATAACGCGAGATTGAATGTTGAATAATCTTATTTTTGTTGAGAATGTTCTTCTTGCAATGAAAAAATATCAAAGTTCTGGTAACTTTGTTATACGTTTTCGTAACATCAGATGTATATGACATGTTTTGATTAAACCGCACTTACAAACTTTGTAGTGTCTTTACTAGTTTGATTATATCATTAGCTATCATTAGAGTCACGTTCAGTAGCTTTCGTATAATATCCTTAGAACAAAAAAATGTGGATTGCTTGAGTTACGGTTGAAGCCACATTAGATGGACTATAATTTAAATCATTTCAAAAAATTTCAGTTCTATTTTTCGAGTTAGGTACTTTAGCTAGAACATTCGTCTGTGCAATATGTACATTATCTACGTACACAGAAGTTCTTGGGTTTCGAGGTATGGGAGGGCAATTCAACAAAGGCAGTACGTTCATTTGTAAGCATTTTCAGGTAACGTTTACAACGTATAAATTTACCATATTTGTTGTCGTAAAAACTGGTTTAAGGTTAGTGCTAAACCTGGCCGAAAATTTGGTGTAGCTAATTACAGTCTATCTTCAAAAATAAACTCCATCTTTGACAGCCCATTACTAGAGAAACACTAAACTAGGGAAAATATATTTAAGTTTGCTTTCAGGACAATTACTTGACTTAAGGTCAATGAAGTTATATATAATGTAAACTATATACACTGGTATCTATGTAAATAAAAATGCAAATAACAACAAAATATGTTCGTAATAAGCAGTCAAAGTGCTAGTACATTATTTTAGGACACTTTCTATACCCTACGTGGACGATTTTATGGTTCACTCGATATACATGCTTTGAATAATTTATCCACGTTTCAATTTTATATTCTACAAGACAGTTTGATATTCAGAAACAAATAAGTTTCATGAGTTTCACAAATAACAAGTACATTAATTTTGATTCTGATTTTGCTAGCATCACTCGTTGGTGATCAATTCGCATACATTTATTGCGGAATTAATCTTTATTAAAAACGCTAGAATTTTTTGCAATTATTAGGTATTTTATTCATATACTAGTTTTAGTACCATAAATTATTAGGATTTAACTCTTTGAGCAAGCATATTTTAGCGTTCTGAACGGTTCTAGTCGCTCATGATAGATAATAACTGAAGAATGAATGAACTCATTCTTCATGTAGCGCATAAAAGGAAAATGTATTGTATTATACTGTTCATTAAACAATGATTGCTCCACATGTCTGGAAAAATTACATGTCTAGTTAGAAATCAATCACCCAGATCTTGGTTGCGAATTTTCCTTGGTGGAACGACTTGTGATGAATATGATTTTTCAGTAGACCATTATTTATTAAAATAGAATAAAATATAACAAGGCAAAAGGAACGAGTTGTTTACTAGGGAAAAGTTTCCTAGTCCTCTGCTCTATTCAAAATTACTTAGTTAAGCCTTTACATTTGAAATTGTTTAAACAAGAGCCAGATATCTTAAACTTTTATAATAAACCTTTGATGAACATTAATTCTTTATGGACCCCCTCCTCCAAAAATAGGACTACATAAGTATTTGTTATGCCAATTTAAGGATCAGCTGGTGTACACGTTTGAACGTTTCTTGTACGAGTAATGTGGACCATTATATAACATACTTTATTTCACAGTAATAAGACAACCCAAAAAAACACGGACTTTTTGCGTACAGATTGCTAACCAATTGCCTATTGGAATTTACTAGTATCAAAATTTCTTTCCCGGTTTGTTGACCTAACATTATTGTTCAAACTCACAACTTGAAATAAGTGGCCAATAACAAATATTTTCATGCAAAGATTTTGTTGGTTTTTACTCATTTTATAGTTCAAAGCAAAGCGCTTCGGGTAATTGCATGTCAATGACAAATAAATTGTCTATCTGAACCGATCTCCGGATCAAATTAAATAGGCATGCAATTACTGAGATTGAAAATTCTTGACTCCCTCGATACAGGTACATTGCATGAGCAATGTCGCAAAAAACAACATAATTCGCTAGAACTTTATGCTGTGATGTAACGAAATCACATCAAGTTGTAGTTGCGTATGACTTAATTCCAAAAGAAATATGTGGATGGTCTAACAGCTACTTTTTCTTCGTCGAAAAATGTTTCAGCAAAATACTTTTTTAGTAAATTTAAGACTGTCCGCTTCATACATAGATCCTATATAACAACCCTTGTTTGACATTGACCTTTCAGTACACGTACTAAGTTTAAATTGTTTTCACTGTCTCATTGTTAGAGTAAATTTCACAACACAAATAAAGACAAATTGCGTCGTATAAAAATTTTTATCCGTTAAAAGAATATTTATTTCCCCGTTAGCTTCTGTACAGGATTTGTGTCTGGGGAATATGACTTTGTTGACTCACTCTCCATCTGCATGTATATGATTGAATTACCTTAAATAATTTACGATGATTGCGAGTACATTCGTTGTTTTTAATTTATTTTATTCATAGAAGTACTGCTGCATTGTTTGTCTAGTTAGGAAGGAATGGGAGAAAATATTTTCCATCACTTTCAAAAGTTAAATGATGGCTACTCTAGTCAAATGTTGAAATGGCTTTAACGATGTTCTGACTATTATGACTATGCCCAGTTCAAAGAAAACAACCAGATTTAGTCATGTAGATTTTTTTTAAATATTCGCAATGTAACTGGGTAACTGTGAAATTCTTAGCCTCAGACGCTTTTATGTATTTAAGAACTCATTCATGGCCAAGGCATACATTGAAGCTGAAAATATACGTGGTTTACGTCACTTTTCGTTCAAATACTCAATTCGTTAAAGAATTTGTGCCATGTAACCATGTCTTTCAGTAGCACTTAAAGTAAGGTGAAAAAACCATTTGCACAGAACGAAACTTTTCGTCAGCCTTTTAATAAAACACATATCAATGAAACTTATAAGACGATTGTTTTAACGCTTGCAAACATACTCAAAAAACAAAACAAAAAATTGTTTTCGTATATTTATACTCTTTATATGGTATTCCATAAAAAAGGTCTTGAAAGAAGTGTTTGGAGTTTTTGAAAAACCTATTAATATTTAATTGGGCCACCTTTAGCAACAACTACTGTTTCCCAATTATTTCTGTAAGTCCGAGTTAGGTTCTGACAACATTTTGAAGGAATTTGGTCCCATTCCCTCTTGATGAAAATTTTCATATCTTCCACGTCTGAAGGTTGCCTTGCATGAATATTTTTTCCAGGATTCTCCATACATTTGGATGGGAGTTAAGGCTAGCGATTGAGTAGGAAATTTAATCACATTCATATCATTATCCACAAAATAATTTGTGAGTTGTTTTAGCTGTATATTTTGGATCATTGTCTCGTTGAAACCACCATACATTAACGAATACCATTTTTACTACTGACTTTTGCAAATTTCCTTTCAAAATTGGTCTACATTTAACTCCATCCATTCTTCTATCAATAACGTTTAGTTTTCGCATACCATCATACGAAAAAATACTTAGATCATAATGATTCCTCCACCATGTTTCACTGTAGGGATGGTATTATTCATGTGATATGCAGTACCGTTTTTTCTCCGGACACGAGTTGCACTTTTAAGACCATAAAGCTTGATTTTATACTCATCCGACCGTCCAAAACGTTTGAAGAAGACTTTTTTCTAGGTACGCCTTTACAAATTCCAGTTTTGATTTTAGGTGTGTCGTCTTCAATAAAGAAGTCTTATGGAACTGCGTAGATTTCGATCATGTTTAAGGAGTCCATTGCTGACCGTTCTTTTGAAAACCTTCGTTCCATCTGTGCTGCGATCGGTCTGTAGCTCCTCTCATGTCACAAACGAATTAATCTCGACAATACGCATTAACTTTCGCAAATTGTTCCCGAAAGTTCTTGAGAAGTTACTGATTCCACAAGGTATTCTGTGGTCTCTTATTCCTTCCATTTCTAAACAATGAACTCTTCATTACTAAGAGGAGCATTGATGGTACATTGGATTTTGTAATAGCTATTATGGGCTTTAAATTTGGAGATTATTCCATATTTCATTCATTTTAGAAGTTTTTTGTGCCTAGGCATGGTGCAATATTATCAAAGTGACAACTTCTGAATGAATGACGAGTGGTTTCGTTGATAACCTAACATCTGTAGGGATAAAATTTCCAGCCCTAAGGTTCTTTCAGGGAATAGCTTTAAACTCTTGCTTGAGCATTATTTAAGAAGTAAAAATAAATATTATATATACAATTTAATAATAATCTACAATAAACAAAAAAAAAGATAAGCAAAATCCTAATTCATGACAAATATATTTCTAATTTAACGGCTTGCTAGAGACGGAACAGTCAGATTCTGCAAGAATACAAATTACGTTGAGCCGGCGATAAGTGGGCGAGATTAACCGTTTGACGAACTACAGTTAGGTTTATTTATGTGTTTATCCACGTCTATTCAACTATGCTAGAACTACCAACTATCTTCCTCTGCTGAATTGACACCAGTGTATGGCGCCGCTGCAAGGAGCAGGCCTGACGGAGTACAAAATGCACTTGTTTTATTTGAAAATAAACAAATAATACCAATCTTAGTATTCAGTGTTTCCAAATTTACCTAGGTACTATGCAGGAATGCTTAGTCTCTTACCGAATGCAGGGCAGCAGGATCGTACAATGAAACTCCAAACAGGGCCGACTAATCAAAGGAACTGAGAAAAAAATTCACGTGAAAAAAAGTCGGATCCATTTGCTGACAACGTCAGGTTCTCCATATGTTGTCTAGTTAGCTGCTGATATAGAAGACAGTATAGTTCTATCTCGCTCTTTATCTCGTTATCTGTGTGTGTCCGTCCTATTTGTGCTCAACTAATAGTGAAGAAAAAATTACTAACCTGAATTCAGAACGGGTATACAGGTATTATAAGCTTTGTATTGCGGATACTAAAAAGGCTGGAGTACTATAAAATTTCCCATTTTTTTCTGTTGTTAGATTTCTTCTGCTACACGGCCATGTTATCGGTGGATAATATACACAATGGATATTTTGTAAATATTCATGAAATATGTTCAGGTTCTGATAGTACTACAGGTAAAACTCATAAATGCATTATATTCCATAGATCCTTTAGTGTATCACTTCCACACCTTGGAATTTTTGCGGATACTATCTTGGCCATGTAAACGGTAGACGAAATAAAAAATGAAAGTTCTGTATATATTAATTTAAAACGCTATAATTCGTAGTAAATCTTGAAAATTTTCCTCGTAACAACAATTTTAAATTAATCAACTCTAAACCGTGGAATTTCTACTCGAACTATCTAGTTTCTAGAATATTCTTCAGGCAATGATTGTTCTAGATGCATAAATTTAACGAATTACTGACAGAAAATGAAAATGTCCAAATTCTCTCGTTCTCTGTCTATCTGTGTGTGTTCGTCCCATTACTTCCTATCTATTACTGAAAAAAAAATTATTGAACTAAAATCAGAACGGATATGCAAGTATTAAAAGCATTGTGCTGTGGATATCAAAGGCGCCGGATCACTATAAAATACTACAATTTTCCGTTATTACCTTTCTTTTCCTACACGACCATGTTATCAGTAGATAAGACAGAAAATGGTAGTTCTCTATATATTAATGAAAGATATTCAGATTCTGATAGTACCACGGGTAAAACTGAAAAATGTATTTTATTTCATAGACCCTTAATATCATCACTTAAGCAAACGAATTTCCACAGGTACTACCTGGATCATGTTATCGGTAGATAAGAAACAGAATGGAAATTCTGTTTATATTTATTAAAAAAATAGTCATTGAAACTCAATAATTCGTCGTAAATCTTTATTATATTCTTCTTTATAATGACTTCAAATTAGTCAAATCTTATCAAACTTGTAACGCAATTATGAATCAAAAATCCTTAATTTTATAACTTTTAAGACGTGGAATTTCCATGGGAACTATCTAGTATAATAATACACAATTTGTTGCTTGCTTGCTTTGTCCATCTCCCTGTCACTCTCCTATGATTATAGAAAGGATAAAATTTGCTAGGGTATACATGTATTTTAAGCATTGTATTGTGGATACCAAAGGTATATCCTTCAATGGGGAAACTCCTTCGCAAAACCAGCGTCTGTTGGCAGGTCGAACGAAAACATTCAGTAAAAAGCACGTGAATTTTCACGTTTGGGTCTACTAGTGCAGGTATAAAAATGTGTTACATATTGATTGAAAGATGAAATTTTAAAGTTTTATTATTTATATATGACATCACTGACAGTATTTTCCAGGACTTTTTCCAAAATATCTGGAGTGATTCTGTTGGTTTCTTCGATGATGTTTTTTAACTCATGGAGAGTAATACGCATATTGGTGTAAACCTTTCCTTTAAAGTATACCCATAGAAAGAAATCTGGAAGGGCTAAATCAGTTCACTGTTGTGGTCATGGAAAGTCACCAGAACGTGAAATTAAACGACCAGGAAAGGAAGCTCTTAGTATTGTCATAGTTTCTCGTACTGTATGTAGTATAGCCCCATCTTATTGGAAACTCAAATTCTGCATCCAAATTTCTCAGTTGTGCAATAAATATTCCTGTATCATTTGTCTGTAGTTGTCTCCTTTCACTGTCACTGTTACACCAGCAATATCCTCGAAGGAGTATGGATCAATGATTTTTACACTCGTTATGCCACACCAGACGGTAACCTGTGCATAAAGTGGTTACTCTTGGATTACCCTAGGGTTTTCATCACACCTGAATGGGCAGTTTTGTTTATAAACATGCCCATTGATATGGAAATGGGCTCATCAGTCATGATTAGGAGTGAGGTAAAAGTCTCATCATTCGTAAGGCATAGAAGTGAACGTGCGAAGTCCTTCCTTTGTTGATGGTCTGAAAACGTTAACAATTGAGGAACTTGAATTTTATACAGAAATAGTTTTAAATCTTTTGTTACGATGTGTTGCAATGATCATCGTAAAATTTCTAGTTGACTGGAACGATGTCTAGTTAATATTTTTAAATCTGTTGCTACACTAAATGAAACACTTTGAATTACACATGCATTTCGTATCGATTACGGTCTGCCAGGGCATATTTTGTCTACTGTTGTGTTGAAATATCTGAATCTTAAATTCATCGCATGATGCAATGCTTGGAATGCCTTTTTTGATAGAATGTCCTTACATAGGCCCTCTGTACTGCAACTAGCGCTCCAGTGCGAGATAAATAACTTTCCACTATCTTTACTTGTTGGTTATTGCTATATTTCGGCTGTTTTAGGATATGATAATCGTGTAAATGCTGTTTACAAAATATATTTTATATTTACATCATTGATACAAGATGAAACTTCAAGCGTTTTTCTTTCATTTCATATGTAACAATATTTTTTATCTGTATAGGTGCCGTGTAATCAATGTTCAAAATGGTGAAGTGACTTATGCGTTGTCCTGTATATGCAGAACTTCCATTCTGTATGCATGTTACTAACCAATAACATGAACGTGTTGAAGAAGTAAACTAATAATGGGAAAAATGGCGTATTTTATGATGATATCGTGCTTTGGGTATCCACAATACAATGTTTATACTACCTGTATACCCGTTCTGATCACAGTTGAATAATTTATCTTCAGTAAAAGATTGGAAGAAATGAGACAAACACACACAGATTGAAAGAGAGAGAACGCAATGAAGCTACACTCTCTAATATATAAGTAGATATTTTTCTTTGTCAAAAATATTTTATTAAAGGTTTCCATGATTGTGCTTCATCAAAATGTTGAGAAAATGAGTTTTTTGTTGTCCAAATACTTTTTTCACCTCACTGTATCTGAGAATCATTGTTTGACATAGACCTGACAGAAATGAATTTTATTTATGATTTTATTTATCATTAAAACGTGCTAGATATTTCTCATTTTCATAATATGGTAATTTTCTGAGAAATATTTGAAATGATATTCTCATTCGCCATACTTTCAGGTCATAAGTGTGAACTTCTTACCATCTCATTGCAGAAAAATGAATCTTCATTAAAAAAACTGATTCCAGTTGCCTCAGTGCTCGCTAACATCGATATTTTGCAGCGCACTCTAGTGCGACCAGCGCGTGCTCTAAGCCGGGCTCAAAAATTCCTTTGAAGTTCAGTGGGCTGATCAGACGCTCAATAGACTAAAACTGTTCGCTTCGATCTGATGGTCACTTAGAATCTGAAAACTGCAAAATACTGTATTTTTACTACTTTAACGTTTTAAGGTTGGCTGGCGTAAAATGTGGAATAAAGTTTTTCTCAAATCTTCTGTTCTCACAAACTGAATTATGTAGGTCTGACTTCGATAAAAAATAAATAAATTGCACACTTTGCTAAACATTCATAGTGACGATGTTAGCGTCAAGCAGGAATGAGAAATAAGTAAGTGGTTGGTAATTGTTCGTAATGATACTCTAATATAAAATTGTATGTGCAAATAGGTGTGAAGAATTATTCGCACATTCCGAATATGAGACCATAATGACGTCGGTAAGATGTCGGAATACAAATCAAATTTTAACGCATTAGACCATTTTCATGAACCAAATTTTGCTTATCAATGTCGTTAGCATCTAATTACAGCCTTATTTTCGGCCCATGTCTTACATCAAAATGTTTCAATAAATACGATTGAAAACTTAATTCAGAAAACTTCATGCTAGTGACTACGATATCTTGTGAATTCATGTCATCTCAAAAGATTACAGCTATTGCAACTTGACGTAAATATTTCATCGACAAACAAACAATTGTTCTCTGACTGAAAGAAATCAAGCCACATAACACCGTTGATCTTCTAGCCTAGTCTATCATTTTTTGGTCTGATGTTAAAAAGAAGAGGAGATTTTTAGCCATTGCTTCACCTGACTTTATATGTGCAAAAATTGAGGTATCCCAAGACACAAACCTGCTTCCACACTTTATCAAAGGTGGTCGAATCCAGGGCGAGCAATCCATAAGTCGGTGAATAATCGCATCTGTGTAACGCAGCAGACTTTTTTTCAATCCAGAGAGTCGGCCTGTACTCGTTAGATTTCACAATATTTTATCTGAGGATAAAACTTTATCAGATAAAACTTTATGATTTTTGATACACTTGCCTTTAGTAGTTACTCGTTAAGAACATTACATACAATAACTATAGCCAAATTAGTCAGATAACTGTCGTCAGTATGAAAATAGAAAGTTTACTAACAGTCCGTAAAACAAAACACCTCTATGCCCTAAACCTCATTACTGACAACTAGGTCGAGTTCAAGGAAAAGTGAAGCTATCTCACTGAGTTTATCGATCTTTTTGGAAAAGTCAACCACACATACAAATGCACAAAAACCATAAGCCATGAGTAGCCCAGCTTTCAAGACTTTTTCCATAGAATTCTCTACGACAGCTTGATGGCTAAAAAGGAAGTTCATGGTATTACATGGCAACAACTCTCAATGAATACAAAAATAGGTCACGCATCTCACCCAACGAGAGATAATTCTTGATCATACCAGTAATTTGATGTAAGTAACATCAAGAGTTCCAAAGGAGTGTTTTGGACCTGCTTCTTATCATTATTCACAACAACGACCTTGACGTCGGGGGTAGTGGAATCAATAAATTAGCTAGGTACCCAAAACTCGGTCACAAAGCGTCCACTGAAAGAAACAGAATGGCTCTTCAATCACACTTCAATCGTCTTCTTCAATGGGCAGAAATCTGGCAAATAAGCTTCATCATTGGCGAATGTTCAGTCTTGAACATTAGTGTTAATGACCAACATTTCAAACAAACGACGACTGTGGACCTATTGAAGCTGAACGTTAATTATGCCATCTTGGCATCATTATCTCTGAAAACCTCAAGCATGACGACCACTTTGAAAAATTGTCCAAAATACGAGCAAGATCCTTGGTTTCATTGCAGGAAACTTTGAATACAAGTCAAATAATATGTGATAAACGCTCTATTGCGCACAAGTCCAGCCATATCTGGAATATACATTTCAACTCTAGCCCTTCTACTCTAAGACGAAACATTAACAAAAATTAGAGAATTTAGCCCAGAGCAACAAAAAATGATTTCTGAATTTCCCAATCATAGTTACGGAAGGTGTCTTCACCAGCTTCAATTTTTCTCCATCGATCGAACGAGATTGCAAGGACAACCCTTCGAAACATTTAAATATCCTAACGGTTTATACGGTGTTATCATTGAAGCCCTTTTCAACGCAGATGAAAATGTGCAAACCAAAAAATTACATTGATAAAATAAAAAATAAAAAGTTCAGGGCATCCACTGTTCTAAATTTTTTTCCATATAAAATTGCTGCAATCTGGGACCAGAATTCCAAAAATATCGATTCGGCTGGCGCTGTCACCGCATTAAAAAAATGGTCTTGATGAATATTAGAAAAAAAATCTTCCTATTGTTTTAAAGTACGGATTCAAAACGTCATTTGGCTAGGGCATCAACCCAAAAATATCCTAAACGGTGTGTTCCAGTTGCTATACTCTATTTTACATATATGTATGCAGCAAGGTAGTCTAAATTTATATATTTCATTAATTAAATGGTTCCTGCAATTTTTAAAACTGTCTGAATTATTAGAGCCAGGCAAAAATTATTCGAATAACTCTTTAAATGAATGAAAAAATAAGTAGGGACATGCTTATAATATATATATATATATATATATATATATATATATATATATATATATATATATATATATATATATATATATATATATATATATATATGATTCTACCCGCGCCCTTCGAAAAATTGTTTGATTTTTGTTAATAATTCAAACACCGTTTTTCTACCAAAAAACGAAAATTTCAGACATGCCTGAACCCATTAAAAAATGAAACATAAATAAAAAGCATTCTGGTATTTACAATGCATGTATGAGAGTAACTCATCTTAATCATAATTAGTTAAGGAATATCTGATGAATCTATTTCTACATTTTTGAATAAATTCTGTTATGTATCAGGTTGTATCGAAAGTTCTGTCAATTTTTTGTTACAACCTGATACATTTGTATCTCAGTGTCAGTAGCAAAATCGGTAACCAGCAAGTGATTCTTTCGTTTATATATTATATCATTGATAAACTTTAAAAAAAGAAGTAACAGTAAATTTTAGCCTATTGCGGAGGGGAAAAAATTCTCTATCGGGAAAATTTGAAGTCTATGATGCGAGTGAAGCGACTAAAAAAAATTTTTTGCGCATATTCCATACATGAGGCCATATGTTAACGTGATTTTTGTTCAAAAGGTGATATAAGTAAAATTTTATGGGAACTTTCCTGTTTAGAAGTGATTAGTATATTGTGACGAGTGGATAGAGCGTTGCAGTTCACTCTGATATACCTTTATTTTACTGGAAGCGTAGAATACATACAGAATTTTGATGAACAGATGTGATTCATGCATAATGAATACATATCATAGATACCTAGCCACACTTATGAAGCACAGCTGAAATAATGTATGGTTTCTTGGAATTTATTTGTCTCTTCACGAAATGCAAACATTTTCACTTTTTAGAACATACGCTTGCAAAACAAATGCAACAGTTTTCTCAAGTGCTTTTCAAAATGATTTTTCACTTGATTTCAGAAATAACGCTAGCAGACTATAAAACCAAGGTTACAAGAAAGTGTTTGTAGGTAATTAACTAATAGCGCAAGCAAAAACTCCACATATTTTCTCCAATGCTAGTCTATGAAATTATCTGAACTCTAGTAAAATCTTGCATCCTTCGGAATCTTCGTTCCTGGGAAAAATAAATGAATGTAGGTACCACATGACTCGATGTCTCCACTAAACAATATACGTTTTTTCTCATTTCTTAGGATTTGCCAGTCTCCATAAAATCATGACATAAATTTTTTAAAAGATCATGTCTGTACGTATTGATGCAGCCGCTTCAGAAGCCTTCTTGTTCGACACTTGTATCGTAACCAGTCATTCGAGTGTAGTTACGTCTATTGGTTTATGGAGAACAAAATTCCTTTCCGAATCCCCTGCGACCATTATTCAAATTTGCAGGAAATTTATACGTAAATTTTAGCCGTCCAGACACTTCTGGAGGATTTAGCCTTGCCTGCAATCGAAGAATATTGTTCGGCAGGAACTGAGCTTGAATTCGAGTGTGAATGAACATTTTACTCGAGATACATAGAAAGGGTATTTACATGTTCTTATCAACTGATTGGACTCTACAAAATGTTGTTATTTATTGTTAAAAAATGGCAGACAGTCAATGACGAAATTTTACATGAAATGTAGAATTTTTTTGCAGGGGAATGTTTTTGATATTGTGCGTACATTGACAAAGTCAACAAAAACACTGGGATTTATTTGTTGACATATCTTTAAACACATTGATGTTGGCATTAATGAGTTAACCTATTAATGTCGAATGGCAAGTCAACTTGCCACATCAAAAAATTTATATTATCTCAATACTGGCAAGGTTATTCTTAGAAATGGAATGTAACATCAACGAGGTGAAGACTGAACATGGTCTGAACAACTTACAACATCATACTATGCCTCTTTTAATATTGTACTGACATTATTTAACGCTTTTTTGTGACAAGTTGACGTGCTTGTCGGTGTTAGTGGGTTAATATATTTTGAGTAAAAATGGTTTTATCTAGTAACGAAAAATGAACCATATAGAATAGGAATAAGAGGGGGCTCACAATCCAACAAATTTGAAAAAAATTATTAAGCCTATTTATAGTACGTAATGTGTTTTTGGACCATAATCGAATTAAATGATAAATATAATTCCGATAAATTAACTATGGCTGTTTTGTAGTGAAAAGTCGTTTAAGTATTGGAGCGCACTAATTTTCACTAACTAAAATATTATTTTTATTTATCATTCGTTAGATGTGTGAGTATACAACATGAGCATTTCAAAATTAATTAGTGTTTGGAGTTAAGTTCTTCGTAAAGAAAGTAATAAGTTGTCGACCCTATTATTGAAAATATCAATTGTAAGAACGACTGAATGATAGTGGCTCAACATTCCAAAAAAGGGATTCCAATTCATGGCTTCTAACACAATAAGTAGTGGATACGAATTGTTCATCAAAGTAGAGTTTCGATAAAAACCTCTTGGCATTCTCAAGAGTTTGTATTGTAAACATTTAATTAGACTGTGTGCCGATGTGAACATATAAATTTCAGTAGATTAGACTAAACTACTTGCTACGAATAAAGAATATGCACAGCATTAAAGTTTTCACCGTCACTTCTACTCGTATGCATCTTAATTAAATTTAATAGTACGTTTCTTCAATCTATCTGGTATAGAAAAAGAATTATTTCACCCGTCTGACCCGTTGAAGCTTAGTTCAAGTCTTACATTGAATTCTGAACATAACGACAACATTTACATTTTATTATTATTCAGTTGTGTGAGTTGCGCCTCATATACAGGGTGGGGCATAATATCTGTTGCATGTTTTCAAATCTATTATAATATTTATTATTTTGCATACATTGGTCAATGATCTTTTATGAAAGTAATTATTAAATTGAATCCTGTTCTACTCGTTGCCGGAGTATTGAAATTGGAAAGTCAAAATTGAATTAATGGTTGAAGAAAACACCTTTGGAAATAGTTCGTGCTGCCGTTAAAAAACTCCCAAATGATTTCGCAATGTAGCGAGGGCAAAAGGGAAGCATTTTAAATAATCTTTTTGCAGTCGTAGAATAGTAATTACTAACTATTTGTAAAATTCGACTTCCAAATTGAAGGGTTTTAAAAAAAAATTATTTTTGTGTTGCAGCAGCACTGAAGTCCAAACCTGTACATTCTTCTAGTTGCATAAGCTCGTGCAGCAGCTTGGTAATGTTTTTTAAAGCACTTATTGTCCTCTGTCCGATTGTAGGGAGAATTTTTTGCATTTTGTTGAGCGACAAAGCAATACAAAGCAGCGCTCTGTCGTTCACAATTCACTGGTACGCAGAGAACTCGAAATGAGTCAGTCATGTCAACCCAGCGAATTGAAAGGAATTGTCCAGTCGACCAACAGTACTTTATTGGACAGATGTGTCGGCCCATGAGAGGTTTTTTCCGCTTTTATTTGTTGGATGTATCGATGGGCAACTTGCATCGGAATCTCTCCTGATTTCATGTGGGTAGACAACATCGTCAGACTTGTTTCATCATTTAAAATTGTGATGCTTGTGCTCAATACAACAGAGTTCAGCCATCGAAAAAGGAAATGTTCAGTATCCGTTCAATTCCTGCCTAAAATTATATGCTTTAACTACCAAAACTCAAATAACTTTGAAACATTATTTATTCCACTTCGTAATCAACCCATTTTGCTTATATTTTTTCTCGCTTTTCCTTTCTTTTCTAATAGTTTACTGATAAAAATGGTATTTCATTTACAACAATGTGTGAATAATATACCGTCTCTAAATTCACAAGAGATATGGTGGTCGGCTCGCTTGAATAAAAAATTCACACGAACGATGGAATACAGGTAACAAGACAACTCCTAATTTTTGAACTCCTAATGCAAACAATTTTTCTGCCCATCACGGTATAAAGATTTTTCAATATATTTATTTATTCAGAAGCTATTTATTTCGTCAGCATCATGTTTAAGTACGTTTTTTAAATTGATTGATTGATTAAATTTTTGTAGTTTATCACACTTCGTTTGCGGCTCTTAACGAATTAATTCTCTAAAATATACCCGGCTAAAAAGTGTTCGAGTAAATAGAAAAATGAATTTTTCATTCTAACTAAAAAATTGAAAATTTTACCTCCTATTTTATGTAGCTCAGTAAATTATTAAGTTTGGAAGAAATAGCACGCACTCAAATCATTAGCGAAGAGGGTGTGGAAATCCTACGTAGCGGAAATATTTTCGTGTAAAATGTTCATCGTTCAAAACATTTATTTTCGTCATATCGCCTCCTTTTCTCCTTTTCTTCAATATTGCCTCGTGGAAACAATGTCCGTGAAAGACATTAAATAAAAGATTTATTCGCATACTTTCTCGTATATTGAACTACGAAGTTACGAAGTGGT
Organism: Trinorchestia longiramus; assembly: GCA_006783055.1. NCBI lineage: Eukaryota > Metazoa > Arthropoda > Malacostraca > Amphipoda > Talitridae > Trinorchestia > Trinorchestia longiramus. Next base: position 170,937 of record VCRD01000940.1, read on the forward strand.
TTAAGGCGTACACGCTGCTTATTGGCTTGACTTGACTTGACTTGACTTGAAGTGGTTTAAGGCGTACACGCTGCTTATTGGCTTGGCTTGACTTGACTTGACTTGACTTGAAGTGGTTTAAGGCGTACACTCTGCTTATTGGCTTGGCTTGACTTGACTTGACTTGACTTGACTTGACTTGAAGTGGTTTAAGGCGTACACGCTGCTTATTGACTTGCAGTAACAGCCTTCCCTTGAAAAAAAGTATTAGTGCATTTTTCAAGACGGTGAGGCGGCTGTCGAATAATTTCTTACATTAACAAAAGAATAAAAATGAGTTCATATTCTTTCAAATTTAGTTAACTAGTTATATTGAGAGATACACTCTAAAAGATTTACATGGAAAAAACATATAATCATACAGCTGGAACTCGTACAAAACTGGCTTATCAAGTAAGCAAACTTAGCTATCTCAGAAGTAACAATCTTGAAAAAAGGAAACAAGTCAGGTGTAAATTCATGAGGATAATCTAGACTACATAAAATAATGTGATAGAGCCCCAAAAATAGTTACGTGGGGAAAAGTATAGTGTGCTTTTTTCATAATCAGAATGAAGTCGTTCTTGGAAGATGAGTAAGTTGAGGTCCATTGAAAGTAGACTACGTTATTGATGCTCACCGTAAGGGACGCAGCATCAATTTTCTCCTGTGAATAATTTGCTCTCCCTTGCAGTAGATATGCATGTTAATGTTCTAAGCTGCTGTCACATGAGTGACTAGAGTTAAAATCAAGAAATAAACGCTTCATCAGCGCTTCAATGGAGAACTATTGGTAGTTCAATAAACACTTCTAGAAGTTTTTTAACAGATGATCCACACTAAATATCCTAGGGTTGGTTATTTGCAAAAAACTTTGAAGAGTCAACAAAATGTTAAGTCCGCTAAAAAATCATATATTTTTTTGTTTTTTGCATAAATTTTCGACTGCACTGTTCAAAATAAGACCTTAGATTGACGAACTATTCAAACTAAATATACTTTGAGGTAACCTCATCTTGTTCACGACTAGAAAAAATTAGCACCAACTGTGAATATATTTCATGAAACAACGCAATATATGCTAGAGTAACATGATTTACAGTCTGTGTCATTGACCAGGCTTTGCAACAAAGACGTCATGAACTAGCAATTATTGTTTGAGTTGCATATCCTTAGTTTTTCTACAATGCCGTCGTTATTGTTTAAAAGCTACTGTTTCTCTATACAATTGACGATTTCTGTATAGGTAGAAGTTGTTTTGAAAAAAATAAAACTTTGGAAAGTAGTCCATTTCTCACGAATCTAAATGTGTAGGTAACTGAATGCCCTATTATATTCAAGATGAGAAAGTGAAAATGATTCAGGGGCGTCGCTCTCATGATGTCTACAGAAGTAATATATGTGTTTCGCTGCCCGTGTCGTGCTCAATAGATCAACATGGACAAACTGAGAATATCTTTAAACTTATTCTTCCTTCTTCAGTGTACTCGTTCATCAAAAATCTGCAAACAGTTGAAACTATAGGAACGATGGGCATCAAGATAGGTATCAAGTCATAATAGTTGTAGGCACCATAATTTTTCAACGAAGAAATGCAATGTTCAAGATGGAAATTTTATGAAACATGTTTCTTTACTGATGTAAATTTTCTGAATTTGTGTTTTTCGAGTAACTCAATTGCATGAACCTGAATAAACAGTTTTTGTTTAAAAGTGGGTTCAAGAAAAAAATTTAATGCATGTACAAGTTGGATAAATATTGTGATCACTTTTTTTCAAGGAAACTCAAAATAAAACAACGTATACCTATTCTGTTCAAGAAGCACTTGATGCAATTTCCCGCAAACAACAAATCATGATCGTACATGGTCGAACATCGAATGTTCAGGATTCAGACCATGAACAAAAAAAAATCACGTACATTAAGTGTCAACATATTTGTCCCAAGATCCCACAAGTGTTGTGGCAAAATTGACCGCTGGTAGTACGATTCACCAGGTTCACTTTCCGTATCAGCTATTTCCTTTTCCATTACCATGATTTTGATACAATCTATTTATGATTTCAATTATGATACAGGTGCGTGTTTAAGCCCTACTAGCCACATCACCATTGCTTCTACAGTTAACAGCTAAGATGTAACGATGCTTCTGAAGGCGAAAACACAATCCCAGTGTTTTAGAGATTGCATAACTTACTCGCGCATGAAAACATGTGGGTACAGGGAGAAATCGCTAGCAGTTTGACAAACACTATACAAACGAGCTACTTTGAGGAAAATTTTTAAAAACTATTACCTTGAGCTCGAGGACGAGTTTGTTCGTATTTACAAAAGTTTGCAACAACTAGCATTAGTTTTAGAATTAAGGAGCTAAAATAAAATGTAATAGAATAAAATGAGGCAATAGGAACGAGCTATTTGGCCTATTCTTAGGGCGTCACTCAAGTTCCATAATGTTTGAAGTAAAGGCATCAATCATGCAGGTACACCATTACCACGTAAATCAATTCAGTCACGTGCACGCATTTCACTCACGCACAGGCATTTCAGTCACGCGCATTTATCCCAATCATACACTCGCCCTGGGGTCAAGGACATAGAATTAGCACGTTATAATACAGAGGGATTCGTTATCAAATATTTGTCGAGATGATTTTCTAATGTGCTCACATTGCCAGCAGAAACGATGTTTCCGGGCAGTTGGTTCCAATTTGCGGATATTTTAACGAGAAAGAAGTTCATAGCTTGGGATGTCTTGAAGTTTCTCGATATTAGTTTTTGGCGTTTATTCCTGGTTCGCACGCTACTGTCTTATACGAAAAGCCCTTCCAAGGTAACATCATTAAGGCCAATGAGATACTTGAAGGTCTCAACAAGTTGTCCAATTTTGTCAATATCTCTTTGTGGGGTAGAAAACCAGAGTTGCGCAGCATATCTTAAATGTGGCCGGACTAGCGCTGTATAGAGCGGTAATATTATGTTCTTTGACTTGTATTCAAAGTGTCGTGCGTTGAAACCGAGAATCCTGATCGCATTTTTTATGTTTTTTTCAACTTGTTTGTTATGTTTGAGATTTTTAGTGACAATGACACCTAGATCTTTTTGTTACGGGACTGTTTCAATGGGTGTGTCATTCATCGTGTGTTGGAAATGCCGGTTATTACACCAACGTGCATTACTCAACATTTATCAATGTTGAAGCTAACTAGGCAGGTTTCGATCCATTGTAGAAGACAGTTGAGGCCTGATTGGATAGTTACTCTGTCACTTTCGGTGAATGTTTTGTGACAGAGTTTCGTGTCATTGGCGAATTTGTTGATTTTGCTGATGATTTCCACATGAAGATCGTTGATGTAGATGATGAAGAGGAGCGGGTTAAAACACTCCCTTGAGAGACTCCTGATGTTATGAGCGTTGAATGACTGGCTTGATCGTGAATCACCGCTCGTTGAGTGCGACCAGTGAACCAGTTTTGTATCCATCGGGAGTAGTTGTCTCGTGTTCCATGTGCTTTCACTTTGGCCATGAGTCTTTCATAGGGATCTTTGTCGAAGGCTTTTTGAGAGTCTACATATACGAGATCAACGGCATATGTACGGTCATATACGTATGCGGTTAACTTCTCCAAAGAGGCCATGGAGGTTTAAGAGGCAGCTACATTTTCCCTGAATCTGTGCTGGATGTGAATAATAAGATTTTGGTCATTAAGGTGATTTGTTATACGGACTTCAAGTAGTATTTCTATTGTTTTACTGATGACAGATGTTAGACTGATTGGACGATAGTTTTTAGGTGTTTGTTTGTTCCCCTTTTAAAAATAGGAGTGAAATTTGCCTGCTTCCAATCTTCTGGATCTATTACAGTTTCAAGTGATCGACTGAAAATGTTTGTTAAGAGTTTGCTTATTACTTCGGCTGTTTCTTTCAGTCTCCGGGGTGCGAGGACGTCGGGTTTGGTTGACTTGTATGGGCTTAAAGTGGTGAACTGTTTTTCTACCTCTTCTACTGTAAATACGCCATCTGTCAGGATTTCCTGGGGATTTAAACATGAGGTGGCGGAATTTCAGTCAAGTCTTCGTGAGTGAACGCAGAAGTAAAATATGTATTAAAAGTTCTGGATTTGCTTCTGTTGGATTATTATTGAACTGGGTTCACACTCTGAGGTAACCGTATTGAAAAATAACTACGGAACTACTGTCGATTGTTACGGTTATAGTAAACTAATTGGAAATAAATTATCCTGATTAATTCCATTTCATACGTAAAAATGAATCGAAAGATTTATTTTTCTGACTGCCATTTTGCAGAGCAACTTTTCCATACAAATAACCTAGATGGATCAACTCACAAACAACATCATTATTTTCCTTTGGGATAGAGAAACTCTCTTAGCCTGATTGCAGTGAGCAGCTCGGGAAGTGTTTTCTTGCTGTGGTTTCATTAAGTTCTTAATCAATTTCCTCAGGCCAGGCACAGGTCCATGTGTTCTTTGCTTTTAGCTTTTTTTTGAAAACGTTTATGATGATTCAACCACTCAGAAACTTTGCTTCCACCGTGAGACGGGAGAATGATTTTTGATGCTATAAATTCGAATTGACGTAATAGAAAGTTAAAAGGAAGTCATACGGGAACATTTTTTTGTTTGTATATGTGTTTATATCCAGACTATTTAAATATTTATATCATGAATATTTTACAGAAACTACTGAAGCTCAAAGTTGCCAATTTTCGTATTGGTTTTCAGCTCTACATGATTATCAGTAGCGTACTCTCAGAGATTGGAACTTATATAATTACTCAACAACTAGTGAGCGCTTTCTGTGTAGACTGACAGACCTTTTCTGACTTCAAACTGTCACCAATTATAGTAAAGTGCTACAATAAAGCATATAATGGCAGAGTGATTTAATGTTTAATAGTCTAAGATTGTTTTCATCATTAATGAGTTTATTATTATGAAGAATTACGGCATACTGTATTGAAGTTTTTAGATAGTGATTACACTTCAAATTTATATTATTTCACCATAAGAAAAGTCATTTTAAGATAAGAGAGAGTTTCTCAAACCTTTGATAAAAATAGATAACACGCCGAAATCGTCAGTCAAATTTAATACTGAAAGTCATGGGTCTACAAAGGAAATTTGTTTGTTCTTGTTTGTTCATGTTTGTTCTTCCTTTCATCTAATCCGTGAGATTTCCCATAAGTCGACCTATTAGTACCATTGATTTTGACAACTATAAACACTATGTCAACAGTGTGAAACTGGGATCAATTATTAGTTCTTGTACAACGAATGCGTTCCAGATTGGTGAATTCATGGGTACAACACATTTACGATCAGAAGAGAGACAAAACGTGCTAACATGCAGACTCACAGACTGAAAACTGACATCAATAGGTAGTGAGATTATTAATTATAGCATCGTTAACAGATAAAAAGTCTGATAATAAAAAATGATAGAAGGTCTGATGAAATTTTTACAACACATATGTATGACTGAAACAAGATCAAACTATGCACAGAATATAAAGAAGGTAATTCTTCTTTGAATCTCAGAGTGTCATGATATCTATCCATTGTACATGGATAGATCCATAAACCACAAGATAAGAAACACTGCAGTAAAATTGTTATTAATCTTGTTATATTACAACTTCAGCTTCAATTAACTTCTGTCTCTTCAAAATCTTTTAAGTTAATTTCACATATTTATTTTAGAGCACAAGTGTTCATACATACACAAGAATTCTGATATGAATATCCGAGAATTTGAGTGTTGTGGATTCAAAACTACCGTTTGCTTATGTATTTCCATCAGTTAAATTCAAAAATTTCTATAAACATGAGCGATTAACTTTTGCTTAGAGATACAGTGACAACCTTCATAGGAGACTACATTTTTAGTAGGGAGGATATTTTACTTCAGGGAGTTAGCAAATTTTTCCGCTAACATAAAGAAACGTTCCTCAGATGTGTGTAGCCTACGAACCCAATGAATGACAGCGGGTTGTGAATTTCGTATTATTATTAATACATTATTATATTTCTAATTTGACCACCGCAGCTACAACTGTGAATTTCATACGGTTTATGTTTTTCTTTTAATAAAATTTCTAATTTTGGAGTGCACTTGTAGAGTACAATTTATCATAACATAATGTTACAGATAGATGTACATATAGTGAAAACTTTATGTTACATATATTCTGAAATACCATTATTGTCAAACGAATGCAATTTTAGATCTGTTGCAAAGACTGACTACTAACATAATTTTGTGAAGGCTGGCAACCAAGACGAATCTAGCCTTCCACATATATGTTGCAACTCATGTTCAGTTACACTGCAGGAATGGCTAAAAAATGAAGAAATGATTTATGGCTTTTGATGTGTTTCGGGTTTAACAGGAGCCTATAAACAATACATATAACTACTACTTCTAACTGCTTTAAATTTAAAGGTATTAACGAGACAGACAGGCCTTTAAGAACTTAGGAGACAAATTTTCCAGATTGATTGCATGAGAGGTGGAAGAAGATATTTTTGTCAAGCCACAAATTCGAAAATTTGTAAAGGATCCTGCGTTTGACCGAGTTTCGAAAGGGAAAGAAACACAGGCTTTGGGAGATGTATAGGATCTTATTTACGGATTCTTAGGCGACACATGAGATGAAAACAACACTTTGTTGGTAACAGCATTTTTCAGAAAAATACCATAAAAGTGGAGGTGTCTTAAAATTTACTTTCTCAACTCCTATTCAAATTTGTTAAATTCTAGTTGTAAAGCTGTCAAAAATGAATACGGATAAAAATTCCATCTAGATACTTCTGAGACGGGACAAATATATCTGCGCCTTTGGAATGAATCCATGCTTGCAGATTATTGTCTACAGTTACATTATTTTTGTCTGTATCTGGGGATGCTCCGGAATTCAAGGAAAACCATCACATGATTCTCTTCAGGCCAAGCCACCTGTCAAATATTCATCTCTCAATGTAGAACTCTTAGAATGTGACTGTGTATAAATAAATAAGAAATGCTGTTCTAAGCTTTTTGATATTTGGAATTAAAATTTATAGATTTTATAAAACCAATAAAATAAAAGTAACCAATAAAAATCAGTAAGATTTGACAAACGAAGTTAAGGAATCATTAAAAAATATTATTTATTGGTTTTTGTAAATTACGCAATTAAACTACTGTTTGACATTTTTACTCAGCAGACCATTTAGATGTATATCCTGTGAGTTCGATAGTTGGTACGCACAAATTCATTCGTAATTGCCTTGCTGGTAGCACCTCATATCTTCGCCCTTCTAGGCACGTTGAACGAACCTCTCACTATCAATGTACAGGGTGTCCATAAACTCTCTTTACCGTTTAAAAAATTATTACAATGCATTTGATAAGATATTTTATTCAGATTTGTTCCGTTCCATTCAATGGTTATTTAAGTTTTTAATCAGATTTTGCATTTGTGTGTTTCAGGGATCCTGTCTGTGAAAGTGGTGCTGTTGAGACTTTATGAGACGCTTTTAAATAAAGTTTTGAGGAGGAAATTGCATTGGATATGAATCACTTCGTCATTTTTCATTATATGCATCATAAGAATGAAAGTCAGTGTGTCCAAGCATAAACGTTTACGTTTCGCAAATTTCTTATGAGACTATGTGGTCCGAAACTCTTATTGGCGATAAGTAGGACAAGTTCAATTTTCAGTATTTCCACACCTTACACAGTAAGAATCTACATCTTTTTTTCACACATCACCTATTTCTATGAATCAAAAGTAGACGGTCAGCAGTGCTTATACACACTGGGTTATCACAATGGAAACAAAAGTGGAAATCATAAAAATAATTAAGGAGCGTGTGAGAATAGTTAATACTGCGTGGTTTTTCAGATCAATCGCTTTCTCAGCTATGCAATTTTCAGAAAACAACGATAGAGTCATCTGATGTATCGAAAATTCACGACCAATGGAATCAACTAATATTAGTGAAAAACGTAGGAAAATAATTAGGGAACTTGAAAGATTACTGAGCTTTTGAATAGATGATGGACACCAAATCCGCTAAGGCTAATGCTTGTTCAAGGCAAAGCTTCAAGTCCTGTTAAAAACGTGAAAACAAAATATGAGAATGAATTTGAGAATGCATTATGTTTAATTGTTTGTTAGGGGAGATTTCGTAGGTGTTAATGAAAGAAACATTTCTAAAACATTTAAACGTTTACTACGAACATATTCAATTTCTCAGACTGGCCAACCTGAGCTTGTATGATATTATTTTCTGGAATTGTTTTCTGGAATTATTTTCTTGCTCATTAGAATACTGAAGAATGTTGGGTAGCGAAGGCTTTGTTATCGAAGTTTACTGCGGTTAGCGACATGAATGTTATAGCGTCAGTCATCGACAGTAGTTTCACCATCCGTGTTTTGAATTCAGCCTCGGGAGAATTTCTCCTTGGTATCGCCCATCTGAATTTGTTTCAAATTCATGAGATGACGTCAACATTACAGAAAACTAGATTTGTCAGTCGTTCCCATGATACATGAATACAAAATCTTATGTATGGTTATTTTAGTGACATACATATTGTTTTTTTACAATTGACACAGAAAATTATACGATTTGGTCCTTATACCTCCGTTTAGGAGATCTAGGCAGCATACGAATATGGCGTAGGACATTCAAGAATACTGAAAAAAGGCGTTTATTTGTTCATTTGCTATACGCTTCCTACATCATTTAAAACGAACAATTAAACTTTGTAGCCCTGGCCGGTTACATCATGTAACCATCCAGGTTACAACCCTAAATGAATGATGATGAAAATCTCGAAGCGATGGTCCGAACTTGCGTTCCAGAATGAGGATATCGTTGCGCTGATCTCATTTCCTTCGCAGCTTCTCAGGAATAAAATATCAGATTCAATTAAGGCGAATGGATTTGAGTCTATGAGTGAAAAATTAGGTCCAATGTTTATTAGAATTCGTATTACTTCCAATGATTGCAGTTCCAACTTATATCACGAGCCGAAGTTTGTAATTGTCATATCTTGCTAGCCATGCACATGGGTGGTGCTAAAATAAGGTGATGTTGCTAATTTAATGAACATCGACCGATATTTATACATTTTAATATAAATGTTATGAACAACGTTATCCAAAGAAGAATTAGTCTTCGGGCGCCTAAAACGGTTTCTATTTCTAATTTTATCAGAATTTTTTTTTACATTTATAATTTTTTTAGAAAATTTGTTTCAAAAGAAAATATGATGTCAAAGTGAGATTATTGAAACATTTTCTTTGAAACAATTGTGATTCAGTTCCATTGCCTGAGGCTCTGTAACTTGATGAATTTCAAGCACATCACAGGCATACCTTTCGCTGCTCACAAACAATATAATGCCGAGGTCAACTAGTTTCATAACAGGAAGTTAAATTCTGGCTCAAAATATCTAAAAAACAAAATATATTTTGCATATCATGAGACTGAGTCAACCAAACGCATCTATCATGAAATGACAGACTTTTGATCCTAATTTCCACTCGAAAAATGTTTTGCGTCATTCTTTCCACGCTACCTCTTTCATCATCTAACAGAAAAAGTTTGTGCATAGATTCTCCCGCTTTAATAGAATATTATGTCAATTATCTGATCACCCTCCAAATATCACAACATTACAGGAAAACGTAAAAACATAAATAACATCAATATATTTCAATAACAACGATGTCGCGTCACAAAAGAGTTAAAAAGGCAAAAGAAGGGTTAAAAAATACTTGTTTTGCTGAGGAATGATATAGTGAAGTTTAAGCTCCTGAATTTTTCTCACTTGTGATCTTGTGTAAAATACGCTAATACAACTCGTCAATGTTGTCGATATCTACAGCAATGTAGTGGCAATACCGAACTCAAACTAGTGTTTTTTGTTTATTATTCTGTTTAAAATTATTACCATTTAAAATAATGAGTATGGCAATTTTCAAATAATATGAGTAAATACAACGTGTGTTTGTTAGTTAACTACATGAGATATACATATTAGGGGCACTGGAAAGTTCAGTCCTGATTTTTGTTAGGAATAATAATCGAAAGAAATATTACTGATAAATTTTGATCGCTCAACAAACGAATCACCATCATTAGATACAATCTTTGTCCATATACTCAAGAGCTTTTTGATCCCCCTTCCAAAAAAATAATATCTCTTGAAGGAATAAAGGAATTAAATTTTGCTTCAACCTCGTGAGTGTTTGTGAATTTTTTTCCGGTGATGAAATGCTCTAAAGAATGATGTAAGTTTAAATGTGATGGAGCAAAGTCTGGCGAGTATGGTGGGTGAGGAAGAACTTTCCAACCTAACAACTTTATTTTTTCTTGCGTTTGTTTGGCAGAATGGGATCTAGCGTTATCGTGTTACAAAATGACTCCTTTCCTGTTCACTAGAGCAGAACATTTTAACGCAACGATGCATTTAAACGTTGGAGTTGCTAGCAGTAAAGGTCTGCAGTCACAGTTTTTTTCTTGCTCCAATAACTCAAAGGTAAAGAAAATATAAGGAATGAAATGAGGACAGGACTTTCTGGTATTCCTAGTAGTTAATATTGCAGTAAATAACTTGACTTTATATTATCAATATTACACAAATATCAATGGCAGACTCTATGCTTACAGAAGAGATGAGCAAACACGAAGTTATCGTAGCTCTAATGGCTGGAGATAGTAATTTTTTAGGTTCTGAAACCATGAACAAGAAGTAGAAGCGGCCAACTTTCTCCAGGGAGACGTAAGATTCATATCCTATATGGTAGAAAAATATTTTTGTCAGAATAGGTAAAAAAAGTTTCATGAAATCTATCAGACTCCTTAATTGATATGTAATTCCGGTACTTGGTTCACCACCACACATGGCTCAAGATACGAAGGAATAGATGGCACATTATTTTCATGATCACCCTTTTTGGTGTACTAACTCCACAGATATCAATCCATTTAACAACTATGTATGAAGTTTAGTTGCAACAGACGATGAAGATCACTCACATGGCACTAAACAATTGCTTAAAGTCTTAATAGTCTGAGCAATACCCAATATGAACCAGAATTATGATTCAGACCTCGCTTAGAAACCGTCATTGAAGCTCAAAGAAACCTTAACTCTACAGAATACATTGTAAGACAATATATTTGTTCTCATCTTCAAGATGTTCTTCAGTAAAAAGGTCATTTAATTTGCTTCTATGAGTAATTCTCATTTATGCATAAATATACCCTCAAATTTATTAGGCACTCTGCATGCGTTTTAACACAATGTTTTTTTATCTCATTTCTAATGAATATTACTATGACATCAGTAGGATCAGTTTAAAAAAAATTGTATAAACACATTTTTTTTAAACTTATACGTATAAAAAGGAGTGAGATTGACCAATTCAGCATTGACTGAAAAAGAACCAATTTCCATTACTAATTTTTTAAATTTTAATCTTCTTGTCTAACAAATTAAAAGAATGCAATGTTAATTGAAGTACAGTGCTAAGTGTTGTTATTTCTGTTCAAAGTCATATAATGCATCATCTTGCTATCCAAAGAACAGAGTGATCACTTTTAGATCAAAACAAAGCTCTATTCCTATTCTTCGTAATTAGTGCCTTCAAATCTACGACTTTATTGCGAATTTGGAAAATTTGCATCACAAAGTGGAAATCAGAGTGAAACGCAACATCAGAGTCTCGAGTAGAGCATGACACGTTGCCTTTTCTAGGTTTCAAAACCATGAGCATTAAATTGAAAAGGTCAGATGATTGTTCTGGAGTCTAGAGAAGAACAACTGAGCTAACTCCTTAGAGAGAGCTAGGTTTTGAACCTCATCTCTCAGTTTTGATAGAGAAAAAACTAGGGATCACTGCAGTTGTCAGCTTGAGGAAAATCGTCATCACATTGGCCATTTGAATCATGCCCTCTGGCTGAAAACAAATCTATACTTTCCCTGGAGGCACAGGCATGAGCATGTAAGCTGTGCAAGGTCCAGTGCGTAGTGTATACGTGACGTTCGTGTAGGAGGTATATTTTTGGGTTTTCTCTATATCATAAGTACCTCAAAACGATAAAACTTCACTTTAACCTTAATTATCATGCAGAATCTTCCCACGCAAATGGAACACACTCAATAAAGGGCTGGTGACTTGTCCTGATCAAACCCTTACACCAAAGTATGTAAAGCACTTTTTTCGAGTGATGCCTGTGATCTTACGCTGTTGCTTTTTGCCACCAGTTTGTCTGACGAAAGCTGTGAGACGAATTAACACAGCCCCTCTTAAGCTATGTCAGTAGTTAAGGCGTACACCTGAAACGTGTTTCAATTTAAAAGCATGTCAAAAATTATAAAACAAATATTGTAGCAAAATATTATTACAAACAATTGAAATTTACCTGTCGATCATATATTTAAGATTTTTGTCCGGAATGAAAATGTTAATTCTTTTTTTCCTAAAATCAGTTTCCAAACACCATTCCCTCAGAAACCAAAATTTCATCACAGATTTGTGCATTATTGTTCGATGTTTATTGTATTTTTATTCGAATTATCTACGTACAACGTTGTCTACATTCTATTTTCTACTATTTAAATGATGTAATTCAAATATTTAGGTTCATAATTTAAGCCTGGTGTTAAAGAACCTACTTTCAACAATATGTCAATTAGTTTATTATTTGTTTGTGAATTGCATATGCGACACAAAAAATGTCTTATAAATTTGAATAGTTACTTCCCCAGAACATAAATACTGTGCGTATTACTCTAATTTAAAAAATTATTAAACGATTGAAGTAAACCAGATCGAAACAGATCTCGCATTAAAAAAATGAGTATATATTTTTAAACTTCCAGCTGATGTTTTCATATGAACACTTTTTTTGACGTGTGAAGTGGCGCTTTTTCTTCTGTTGAATAAATGTTTCACCATCAATTCATTGAGATGAGTGATCAAAATGTTTCATCATTCTGTTTCATCAGAGAGTTAAAACGTTCAAGAAATTACAACGAATGAAGAGAGACAATATTCGACAATTTGTTTGGGCAAAAATCTATCATAAAACTTTCTCTAATAAAGTTACCCGTATTCGTAAATAAACAAAGATGCCTATTATTGACGAGAGTCTACTTATGAGAACTTCCCTCGTAGCTCCATATTTTTCGATGCTTGTAATTTTATTCTACGTTGAGTTGAAACATTATTTTTCGTACTCGATTCTGAAGTTAGTATACCCAAAAATCCATCTATGATAAAAAGTCATAATACCAAAATTTTATAGTCAATACTGACACTTGTCTGTATAGTTTTTAGAAATGATTATCTCGCATTATTCAAGGACTTGCACCAAATAAAAAAAGAATGTTTGTATAACTTTTTTTTTATTTTTCGGAACCTTTCTTTGCTTAAATTACGAAAAAGCCGAAGTTGTGGTGGCTGTTGGAGAGTGTCTGCTGTCACGAGACCAGTCTAGTTGGAATTTTAATTGTCCTATAATTCGGAATTCAGTTTGTTCAAAGAATTTTCACCGCACGCTTTTCAGAAATTATTCTAATGTTTATTTCTGAAATGCAGAAATCATCTTATGTTCCACTGATCTATGTTTCATTTTGAATTTATATTGTGTACGTATGCTCGATATTTAATAAACAGTTCAACTTTGTGAAAGACTTCCATGGATGAATTTGAAATACAGATTAAGGGAGTGAACCTCTCCTTGCCAAGTCAACAGGAAAAAATGAAGCCGACACGTAACCCATAACTCTTCAAAACAGTCTTATCTAATGATTTAAACATCGTTCTACCCACAATCACTCTGCATGAAAAAATGGCCAATAATTTTATTCTTGTCTAATCTGTCACACGAAAATGAATCCAGTTTTAAAGTTATAAATTACTGAATAATTATGCATCAGCATAAAAAACCTATCACAAACGAAAGTAGTTCATTGAATCGAACTAACAGGGTACGGCAACATAACTTCTTTTTTATTCCAAGTCAAATGCTTTGAAAAAAGTGATACTGTATTGCAACACACTATATAATGTATAATGGTACAATGTTTCCTCAAGTGCACTACTGCTTTCGTAATCCATTATTAATCCAAAATTTCGATCTCCGACTGAAGCTGAATACCTGCAGTTAGAACATGGGCATCTTGTGTTGTTCACATATGAATATTGTCGTTTTATCGGATTTCCACAATTGAAAGGTGGACAGCACTAGTGGACTACTTGCATTTTTTCCCGTGGTAAATATAATATATTTTCCACGGGAAAAAATGCAAGTAATCCACTCCCGTGCTGTCGCTAACACAGCGCTGACAGAGGCGACTACGATCCAGTAGTTTACTATATGAAGGGTGGACAGCACTAGTGGACTACTTGTATTTTTTCCCGTGGGAAAAAATGCAAGTAGTCCACTAGTGCTGTCCACCCTTCAATTGTTGATCATGTAAATATATTTCAAACTTCCGTATTAGGATTCGAAAGATCAAAGGGTGTGTGTCAAAATGAGTGAAGGTGACTGACAGATTTAATGACTACACACACTTTTTTTAGGTTTCCCATAACATTTTTAAGATCATTTGAACTCAATATGGTGAGACATGCTGACAGGACACCTTAATGGTGCTTACAATACACACAGAGGAGAGGTTATATTCAAATGTGAATCTGAAGTCACAGACAAGTCAAAATTTAAAAACTCTCTTTACATATGCACAAAAAAACAGAAAGTAGAGATAGTAACGTAAGTAAAAGATTGTAAACTCTCATTTATCCACGAATTTCAAAAAGGGTAGAGCATGTAGAGTCTGTTCATGTCAGCTGCATGTGAAAAAACTACCTAAGCATCAGATTTCAATTAACTTTTTGTGTGACAAATTTTTCGCTGAGCTCTCCTGGGAATATTTATTGGCAAATTTTTATGTAGAAATTTATTTTTATTTCATTTCCTTCTTGTAGTTAACTTTCGTAACTGCACCACTTGTGATGTAGTTCACGATTAATTAACACCTGCGATTATTTATCGCTGAACACATTGCTTTCTACGTCCATATTAATACTTATGACGGTAAATATTACAGCTCCTCATATCAAATATGTTAGTTGATTGCGTTCAAATTTTTGTTATTTATGCAGACGGATGGGATAGATTTCCGTACCACGACTACTGTTAGAAAAAATATGATCTGTTGGTTTGTAAATGATTTATTTGAAATAGATTAGCGTTTCATGAATGTAAATTATGATCCAGAATTGTCCGATGTGTTTGTCAGTCTTGCAAAATTGCACGAAAAGAGATTTCTTAGAAAAATTTAAACCAATTTTCAGTGCTGATTTATTGTGACGTAATTCATCTGTTAAACCTCGGCCAAAATTTTTTGTTTGCCTGCTTGAAATAATTATTACGTGTCAAATTATGAATCATTTATTTGGAATAGCATAATGTCTCATGAATTTATATTACATTTACAATTATGCTTGATAACAGTACGTTTCAATATAGGCTTATTGAATTAATTCAATTTCTTAATTTATTGAAATAATTTGAATAAAAAATAATAATATAATCAATCTTATTAGTTGATCGAATTACGGAAACGTTTAATTATGTTGAACAAAAAATTTCAATACAAATGTTTTTCATTAATAATTTGTAAACCTGGGAATTACGCGATACGTTTTTTTTCAAGTCAACACCTTGCTGAAAAAATATCCGCTGCATTTCGGCCGCTGACGTTCCACGTATACGCCTAAAGTTCTCACATCATTTCGCTAGCAACAGACACCATTACTGAAGCATTCGTTAGCGTTGGCGTTTGTTCATACATGTTCCAAATGACTCATATCAATAAAAATACTGTCCATTGTAAAATACGTGTGTCAATCGTTTCTAAAGTACAAAAACGTGAATGAGGACGATATTCTTCGATCGATTATTGAAGTGTACAAAGAAAAGGTAAATAAAACTAGATGTAGTGAAAAAAATGCTCAAGAACATGTGAAGATCTCCACACAAACTCAATAGAGAGATCGTTTTGCTTCAGCGAAATGATCATCCACACTTGCCTCATTGAACCCGAAATCTCATCGCCTCAAATGGCCAGGAACAACTTGATCATCCTCCCTACAAATCCGACCAAGCGCTTTAAGATTGTCATTTGATTTTGCACTCTAAGAAGCGATGTAGAGGCCAGTACTTTGGCAATGTCGCGCTTAAACAGTTACTCTGAAATTGTCAGCAAATTAGGAAGCAGATTTTATGAACATATCAATCAGAAACTGGTCGTGAGATATATGTAAGCGCTTTACTACAGGGGAAAAATAGATTCAAGTCCAGTTTTCTACTAAATATTATAATGCTAGCATTATTCTCTTATTTTATGAGTAAAATACCGCACCAAAACGCCTAAATACATACATACATATTATATATATATATATATATATA